>PVKN010005647.1:0-30252 GCA_004027915.1 Capromys pilorides | reverse complement strand
CTGGCCTCAGGATACAATGCAGATATAAAAAAGCAGCACATGGTGACTGATGGGGAAGACAGGGGAGTAGACAGCTACTCCCAACAGTAAAACATAGGGCAGTGTCTGTGTATATACTGCCAACATGGGCACAACTTAGGGAAATATTTGGAAGTCCATCATCTTGGAAAGTCAGGGAAGGGTTCCAAGAGGAAGTGAAATCGAGCCTGAGAAGAAACTGGGTAGAATTCAAGATAGCAGTGAGTCCAGTTAGTGTTGAACAGCCTTCTAAGTGGCGAGGACAGGACAAGAGAGGTGGAGAAGTCGACCTTTTAGCTATTACTCTGCTTTTATCATCCTGTGGTGAAATTTTCCTGTTTCACCATTAGTCAATCTTCTGATTGATTCCAACTTACAGAAAGAAAGA
Organism: Capromys pilorides; assembly: GCA_004027915.1. Classification (NCBI taxonomy): domain Eukaryota; kingdom Metazoa; phylum Chordata; class Mammalia; order Rodentia; family Capromyidae; genus Capromys; species Capromys pilorides. The sequence continues at coordinate 29,846 of PVKN010005647.1, read as the reverse complement.
CAGTGAGTTAGGGGGTGTGACTCAGTGGTAGACACTTGTTACTATGTTACTATGCACAAGACCCTATCGCATAACATCATACACACACACACACACACACGAAAAATAACTACACAGAACAAATAAATCACATGGGTATAAAAATGCATCAATGTATGTGGCCCTTCAAGTCATAATGTGGCACTGGCTATCTGTGTCCCCTGGGGATGATAATTCCCAGAATAGGAAATAGGATACAAGGATGACAGTAACCAGAACGAAGAGATAGCATCAAGATGACCTCCAGACAAAAGTGCTCATACAAAATGTGTATCTGTATCAACAAAAGAAATGGTTTAGGGCCAGCAAGACGGCTCAGCAGTCTAAAGCACCTGCTTAGGCAAGCTTAGGCAACCGCAGGGACAGTGGTTCTATCCCCGGCACCACATGCTGCACCAGCCCCACCCCCAGAGCAGGCTGTCGGCCATAACATACATACATACATACATACATACATACATACATACATACGAAATGGTTTAGACAGGCAGAAACCTCCTTGGGACAGATCTTGAGGTCCTGCTCCTTGTCGTCCCAACCCTACACTGTATAGTATTCAGATTCAACATGTGCTGAATAGATGGATAAAAATGAGATGACCTGCTCAGTTTTTATCACGTACCTTCCATATGCCAAGTGATAATGGTGTCTCACATGTATAAAATCCCAGGTAATCCTTGCCATAGTAGGTTATGAGATAGAAACACTATTCTGATCCTTCCCATTTTCAGATGAGAACACTGAGGCACAAAGAGGTTAGGAAACCTGCCCCAAAATATCCAGCTTGCAAACTGTCAGAGCTGAGACTAGGACTCAGCCTGGTTCTAAAGCCTGTGCTCTTGATTACTAACTTATACTCACTTTTCCACTGTGATTAGGACTAGGGGATGTGACAGTGAATGGGAAGGGCAGTGGAGGACAGTCGGGCTAAATCCTGGGTGACCTGAGGATGCCAAGTACAAGGGAAAGTGCATGCTAGGCAGGGGGAGCCGCAGGGCGAAGGCCGGAAGCAGGAACAAGTGCACAACTCTGAGGACCAGACGTAGATCGCCGTGGCAGAAGCACAGAGGGCAGAGGCTGGTGGGAAGATCTCGGAGGGCCGTGAGGACGGGGGCGGTCTGAGTGAGTGGCCTTGCAACTGCGAGGGCACTGCTTTAGTTTTTTCTATGCTTTGTAAACAGCACTTGGTGATTAGCTCAGGCTGTAGCCCCTGATTTTTCTCATAGCCGCTTTTCTTTTTTCTCATCCTTCCATGATCATTGCCCCCAGCAAAAAAAAATTGAGTTCCTCAAAAAATGAATTTTGTGTTTCTGCTTGCGACTAGTATCTTAGCAAAGAGAAGGACCCAAATTGATGTCTGATGAATGAATAAAGGAATGCAACACTGACATGCTCAGTACATTTGAACCTGAGAGCCTGAATAGCCACGTCCACTCCTTCCCCATTGAGCTCTGGCCCTGACCACTGTACGACTCACCACTCTAAACCTCAATACCTCTCCCGAAGTCACACCACGGCTGAGTGGACATAGCGCGACCTTCAGGAGGGGGGTTAAGCAGACCTGAAAGTTGTCACTGCCATTTACCACAGTTCTGTGTTGATCCTGCCCACATGACTTCATTCTTTTCCCATAAAATAAGGACAAAGCCTCGTAGACTATTAGGAGAAATGCATCATGTCCAGCACCTCAGAGATAGAGGCTGTCAGGGAATTAGCAGCCATGGGATGGAACACAGCACTGCAAGGAGCTGGGGCTCAGGAATCAGGCAGATCTGGATTCAGCTCTCTGGCTCCTATAATTAGTTGCATCCCTTTAAAAAAAAACAAAAAAAAAAAAGACATTGAACTGGAAGGCTCCATGCCCTGGTATTTAGGAAGTTGTTCATCTCAGAAGCCTAGTAAAATGGAGACCCACAATAACTAAAAGCAGTGGTGGTATCATTACTGTCTATTCCTATGCCTGACGCAGTGTTTGTGTACAAAGCTTAAGTAATGGTAGAGTTCATTGTGCGATTCTGTTCTGTTTCCTGAGACATGTCACAACACGCTGCAGTTTCTCACCCAGGGTCACATTATCCACCTAAGCATACAGAGAGAGAGACAGAGACAGAGAGAGAGACAGAGAGAGACAGAGACAGAGAGACAGAGAGAGATCAGCAGAGCACAGTGATGAACTTAGTACGCAGCCTCCAAAGCACAGACTCTGTATTCCTTCATTCATAAATCACTTAGTTCCTGTTATATAGAAAGCCATGCACTGGCAGCTCCCACAACAAATGTACATTTCAAGAAAAAGTTTCCTGATACTGATGAGCAAGGGAAGTAGGATAGAGCATGACAAACTCCTATAGGGAGTCAGTAATCGCCTTAGATTGTAGGAAGGGCTCTGTGTGGATTAGGAGCTATAGACAAAACAAACAAAGCAAAGACAACTCAAGAGAAAGAAGGGCAGATAGTTGAGCCCCAAAAGTAGAAGGTACATTAGAAGAAAGTGAATCAGGGTCCAAAGACCAAATTCGAAAGTTCTGACCTATGCAATATGAGCACTGGGCCTTTTCCTATTATGGAAAGAACTAAAGAGACAAGTGAGGAAGTAGGGCCATGATTTTGGTCAGATTTGCTCTGTACTTCACAGAAATGCCTCTGCAGGAGCAGAACAAGAGTCTGAACCAGGGAGGGAGTCAGTGAGGAGGTAGGCAGGTGTAACTCTGGCTGAGAGATGCTGAATCAGGCTGTGAACAAACCAGGGGTCCCCTGACAGTCTTGCCCAGCCCCACATCACTCCCGTGTCAGCCAGGATCCCATTGGTTCCAGCATTACCCAAGGGGAGTTAAAATGCATTTATTCCTGTGAGTAAGCTTTAAGAACATAGTCCCAGAGGGTAAGAGTACATGGTCTGTGCTGAGAATCGCTGTGTGGGCGAGAAAGTCCTGGAAATGACCGCCCAGAGAGCTCTATCAAAGTGGGTCTCGAAGTAAAGGAAAGCAGGGAAATCCATAGGAATGAACCATGTTACAGGTGTGAACTTAAGTAAGTGTCAAACATTTTAGTGGCTTCGTGCAGAAAAGTGAGAGGCAATAACAAAGCAGAAGACTGAGAAATGTAACCAGCAGCAGCGGCATCAACATATACTAATAACCTTGTTTGCAACGCCTGTGGGCTACTAGTCTCCTTTGGCAGTTATGGCTGCTATAAAAATAATACACTTTGTTAGAGGCAGAATTCTCTAGATTGCGTGGAGCTATGACACCCACGAACTTCTTCCCTGAAAGGAGCAGGCACATTAGAGGTGTGTTTGCTGCATGGTCTGCCCTAAACACATGCTTGAAACTGCTTTTCCCTCAGGCATCAAACAGAAGGAAAATGATTAAGGGCAGTGGCAGCTGGAAGGGAAGCAGACAGTGTTTAAGAACAGTTTACTAAGCATGATCCTCCTCACTCCATGAGTTCACCTGTGAGACAGGACACAGAAGGAGGGCCCAGGTTGAGCTGGCCACAGAGTACATTGTGATGCCATTACCAACCCCAAGGCCATTCTCATCAAGAGGAGAACCAGCAGGACTGAAGAGAAGATAGCCCATTTGCTTGGCTGAGGTTGAGCTAATGGGCCCTCTGGCACATGCACACAGTGCATGGTGGCAAGGCAGGTGACCACCTAGGTAGGTTTCTAGAGCAAAGCTCAACCTCACAGACCTGCGAGGCTTCAGTATCTAGGAAATAGCTAAATCCATAAAATTTAGCAAGCCTGTCCATTACTGCAGAGAAATCACAAAAGAAAGAGCTGGAAAGGAGGCGGGGCGGGCTTGGCTGTCCATGGGGTGGCTCCAGTGGCCATGATTTGAGCAGTTAGAGCAAGAGGGAGGGGGGTGAGGTATTTCCAGGCAGCGCCAGGTTAGAAGAGCAAATGAAACTTGGCACAGCAAAGGCGATTCAGACTGATTATTCTTTCAAGAAGTTTTGTGGTGTGAAGAAAGAGAATAAGACAGTGGTTTTCTTCTGTCCTCCATCACCATACTCTTACTCAAACACAGGCTCCTGACTCTAAATGCTGCCTAGTTTCCAAGGTCTTCCATAAACGCTCCTAGTGGAGTCAACAAGCCCTATTTCCCTCTATTCCCCTCCAGTTCTCAGCCCACTCCAGTCACCATCCCACTCTGCCTTTGCACACCTGTGGCTTCATCCCAACAGCACTCTGATCCTTTGGTCCCTTTAATGTCCTTTCTCCTGAGCAGCCTCTCCCTTTTCTATTGATAGCCAGCTATGTCCTCTCATACAAGACTGGCAATCTAGTATTCTACCAATGGGTCTTTCATGTTCTAGTCCTAACCTTGAATCACTGCCACAGAATAAAAAAGAGTGGGGGCTGGGAGATAGCTCAGCAGTCTAAGCACCTGCCTAGCAGGCACAAAGCCCCAAGTTTGATCCCTGGTACTGCATGCTATGCCAGCCGCACCCTGGGTGTGGCACACCAGCCACTGAAACCCGACATAGTGCCGCACACCTGCAATCCCAGCGCTGGGGAGGCTGAGACCGGAGGATGACTACAAATCTGAACTGCATAACAAGACCCTGTAGCAAATAAATAAATAAAAGACTGAAAACATGATTAACATATTTCTCACAAAATTAGTAAAACTTTTCCAATGAACATTTTCAATCAACTCTCAATTCTCAAATTTTAAAGGCAACTTAAATCATCTATTTCAGTACAAGCACAGCAATTTCCAGTGACTTCAGTCTCACATATAAATAGTACAAAATATCCCTTTAAAATATAAATGCGAGGGGCCGGCGAGATGGTTCAGTGGTCTAAAGCGCCTGCTTAGGAAAGTTCAGGCAACTGCAAGGACTACAGTTCGATCCCCGGCACCACATGCTGTGCCAGCCCCACCACCAGGGCAGGCTGAGCCAGCCACAAAATAAATAAATAAACAAACAAACACAACAAGCAAAACAAAAAATAAATAAATTAATTAAAAATTAAAAAAAAAAATATATATATATATATATGAGCCAGGCTATGGTGTCACACTCCTGTAGTCCCAGCACTTGGGAGGCTGAGGCAGGAGAATTGGTGTGAGTCAAGACCAGCCTGGACTCCAAAAAGTGAGCTCAAGGCCAACCTTAACTGCATAGTGAGACCCTGTTTCAAAAAGACAGAAAAAAAAAAAAATGTAAATTTGATCACAACATTAAATGGGTTCTCTGCTCTTTCACCTAAAAAAAAAAAAAATTACTTATGAAAAGAATTGCATTTCTATTTGGCCAGTTAGAGAATTCACAGAATAAGAGGAAAATGAGAAACATCTTCTAATGAGTGTCTGGACACGAGAGACAGGCAGGATTTTGCAGCTTCTTGTCGGTATCCACAGACATCCACAAATGGAAAACAAAAGCCCTAAATTTCTACCTCCAGCACCAGTTGCTATTCAGGAGCTGACCTGCATGAGGTGTGGGCGTGGAAGCAGCAGGAGAGGAACCCCGGGAGTACATGGGCTGTCCTCCTTCTGCCCTTCCTCTGAGGAAAGTCAGCATGCTGAAGACTTCGTATCAAATTCAAGTTACACCCTTACTTCGTATCAAATTCAAGTTACACCCTTTCTCACCAAATGGGACTTTGGGCAGGTAAGCTGGCATCCTTTTCCCCCCTGCAAGATGCAAAAAATAAAACTCACTCATTCACAGGTTTTATAAGGCTTAAAGGCAATGAAGAGTCCATTGGAAGCTTTCAACAGCTCTGCATAGCGAATTCATACCAGCCAGCCCTGCTCCTCATGGGAACCAACAATCCAATAGGTGGATGGTCTTTTTAACTTTTAGGAGTACAAGTCCTAAAAATGGCATCAATAACTAAACTCAGGACTCTCACCTCAATAACAAAGTTTTGAGTCAAAATACTGAATTTTAGATGTGAGAAAAAGTAGGCTTACATTCAGCAAAGCTTCCATTAAATTTCTCCAGACTTTATAGTACCTCATCCCACAGTGAGCAAGGACCTGGACTTCTTTCATTATTTATTCTCCAATGATGATGTTTACAATTGGTCAACTGCTTTTGCTGTCACGAAGGAGGCAGAAAGAGTAGCACCAGGTCAGTTTTCCATGTGCTCTCCCTCATTTCTCAGGCAGCCTTACAGTTACCTTAAAAACATTTAAGTACTACAACTATATGGCTCATAAGGATGTTTGCATTCAACAAGCTACATATAAGACAAGGGTCCCATGAGATTGTACCACTTAGTGACATCATAGCTGTCTTTGAATACATTCTATGACACTCACACAACCACAAAATCATTGAGGGATGCAATTCTTAGATCATATCCCTGGCATTAAGTGATTCTTGACTGTACTTCTGGCTGTGCACAATGATTGGGAGTGAGTGGAGTGAGTCATTTAAGAGCAATGTAAGTGCTTCATGCCTCTTGTCCTACAGCCTTTCAAGGTCTCAGATAGGATGGCAGCTTCCCTAGACAAGGGGAGCCTGAAACTGAGCTCACGACAGAGAAGGACTGCCGCCAGACTGTGTGAACGAGGAAAAAATTAAACCTGTTAAGACACCAAGATTTGGGAGTTTATTAATTACCACAGTTTGGCCTATCTAGTAAAGAAATAAAGATCCTCAAAGAAAGAAAATGACTATATTAATTTAGTAATTAGATCGAATCCTCAACAATATAGAAGTCTATTGACAGAGGACTGAAGGTGGCAGGGAGTTGGTGTTTGAACACACCATAGCAACTACAATAATCTTTTGTACTAGGAAACAGAGGTATGTTGACATAGACCTCTATTCCAACCACAAAAATTGCTCTGTGCCAAAAAGAACAAAGACCTCGATACTATTCCCTTTGATATATGTGTTGATATTGAATATGTTGCTTTCACCTGTTGGTGCAGATATTTAAAACACAAAAGAAGAAAAATGAGGAAGTCTTCTTGTATTACCACCCCTCCCCACTATCCTTATTTATATATTAAATAATCAAACACTTCTAGACTATCATGTCCTGATATCCATTATTTTACTTTAAAAAATGTCACTTGGCCTATTACAGGGATGGAATTATCAAGGTATAAGTACTACCCACTTGCTACTATCACACATTTTTGAAACAACAAATCTCAGAGCATCTGACTCGGGTTAACTCCTTAGTCCACAGGACTTTGAGGAAAAACAAAAGCTTCTCAAAGGAAGGAAGGACTGGGTCCAGAGTTAACCTACTCCTACTACTAATATTACACAGTGAGTTTCATTCCTCATGCGAACATCTCCATGAAGTGATTAGGTAATCAGAATACAAGGTCTTTTGCCTTGAGCCTTTTGCTGCGTTGATTAACAAAACCATACAGACGTTCTTAAATGAATGTGGGGTATTTTGGCTGTGTACTCCTACATGCACCTTCAAGACCATTCTCAGAGTCTTTCTTCTTGTTCACCACACGTGTCAGGCTAGTTTATAAGGGGTCCATCCATACAACTTCTTGCTTAAATATCACCCAGTCCCATCCACACTCCTCACAGTTTCCAATTTCCCCGTGATGAAACAACTAGACACTTAGTGCAACTTTTTTCAGTGCTAAAGACTGAACCCAGGGTTTTTGCATGGAATTATATCCCTAGCTTTTCTTCTGCAACATAACTCAAACTTGTCTTTTTCCTGTACCCAGCAGCTTTCAGCTTCTCCCCGTGAGCCTGGGCTGAAGCCTGAGCTCCTGAACACGCAGCACAGCTCTTCACAACCTGGCCCCCACCCCCTCCCTATTCATCCTCATCTCCCTTCTACACTATGCTTTGACCCACGCACAGCTGCCCACAGTCAGGTATGTGGCTTCTGCATGCCTTCCGGCATTTTGCACGCGCTGCTCCACCCACCCTTCCCTCTGTTCTTCAGTTTGACATTCATCATTTAGACATAGTTCATATACTTAATCCTAGTAACAGTGTAATCACATCTGTGAGCTCTTCAAAATATTTAGTGAACAAATAAGGCATGAAAGTATATTGCAAAGATTATAGTGCCCAAGTCACTACACGGACATTTGTTGGTCTGTAATCATTTGTTGAGTGAATTGTTAGGCTTTTGATAACTGGATCAGTTCTTGGCTCTTGAGTGAACAAGATGGGATTCCTTCTGGCTCTCTCAGCAGCATTCTTATTGACAGGGGGAAAAACAATTTCTGAAGTTATCTTTAAAAAATCAAGAGAGCCAGCCAAATAGTTCAGCGGATTAAAGCACCTGCAAGCGGGCACAGGGACTATAGGTGTTCAATCCCTAGGCCTGCTGTACCAGCCCCACCCTGGGGCATGCTGAGATGGCAATTAAGACTGGGTGTGGTGGTATGCACCTGTAATTCCAGCTCTTGGGAAGCTGTACACAGGCAGATCACTATAAGTCCGATCTAGTAGTGAGACCCTGAACACCCTGTAGACCCTTCCCTAAAAAATAAATAAATAAATAATCCAGAAATAATTTTTCCTAGGTCTCAGAAGTCTGCTGATGTTTTAAAATTAAAAGTAAGCCAAAAAGGTTTTTTTTTTTTTAAGTTTTTGGGGTTAGGAAATTATATTTGTAATGAATTTACCATCTCATCACATGTAACCCACTGCCCTGTCAGTCATGAGGGATACCTTTTCAGACCCCCACCCTCCCATGGATGCCTGTAACTGCGGACAGTGCTAGAGCCACACAAACCATACCGTACCACGTTTTTAAGTCCTACATGATCTGCTGCACTATAAAAAGTAGAGTTCATTGGCCTGCACGTCTGAATGCTTCCTTTGCTTCATTATCCTCACTCTTTGGTGCTTCATTAAGCAAAACTGAACGCAAGCGTGGCAATACAGCAACAGTCAGTCCAGTACTCAAGGTGGTTACAAAGTGACCAGCAGGTGGGGAGCATGTACAACACATGCACTTCTAGAGGGACTGTTCTGTCCCCAGCCGGACTAAGCTAGCTGAATGGAGTGAGACCATCCTGCTACTCAGAATGGCACATAATTTAAAGCTTAGGAATTGTTGTTTTTATGTCTATTCAACTATGGAGCACAAGTATCTGAAACAAAGAACAGAGAAACAGCAGATAAGGGAAGACCACTCTGCGAATATGTTAAACTAGACCCTAAAGTGCAGCTAAAAGGCTGTACCTGAGATGCTGACGATGGTCAGATTAAAGTGGAGATAACAAGAGATTTTTAAAAATTACACTTGTATAAAGATTTTAAAATTTTTACAAAAATTTTTGAGAGAGGATCTTGCTATGCAGTTCAGGCTGGTCGTAAACTCACAGTGGAGCCCAGACTGGCCTCAAACTTGTGGTAATGCAACTGTCTCAGCCTCCCAAGTGCTGGGATTACAGGTGTGTGCCACTATACCAGCTAAAAGAAAAATTAAATAGGTTCTGTTAGTCTAAGTAATAGCTACTGTGAAGAAAAATCAAAGCTTTGTATTGTTTTAGAATTAACCTAAGTCATTTATTTTCCTTGAAAATAATTTTTTCCAAGGTAATGATTTTAATCATGCCCCTAATTCTAAAGGGATATCTATGGCCTTTTATTTCTCTCAACTTAATTAGAACTAAATCAATGAGGTTACAGCAAAATCAATCTTTCATTGCAAGCATAATTTACAGCTACTAATAAACACAGTCCTCTACTAGCAATATTTTAGCTAACATAGTTTGCTACAATGGATATTCTGCATCTTTATGTTTAAGTCAGATGTCCCTGGTACTCATAAAACACCTTCATAATGTTATAGGAAAGTGCTTAGCAAATGACCCTAAATCCAAACCATAGATGACAAAGTACAGAGTAAGTTCATATGTATCTTAAATTATATGCTAGGTAGTGGTATATCGATACTTTTTCATCTTTTTGCTTAAGTTACCCAAAGACTCATTGTTAAAAATACTTAAATCATCTCATTTATGCTGTTAATTGAAAACTGTGCTTCTGGTTTTAATTCAACCTTAACAAAGGTTGAACTGAAGATATTTGGGGATCATTTTTAATTTTACCCAGGATGTGAGGTTTTAAGAAGAAAAATGAGTCAAAGAAACTGTTTCTCTGGCATTTGTTTGGTCATTTACTATTTTCTGAGCAATGACTAGGTACTGAGCATTGTTGTCAGTGCTGGGAATACAGCAGTGAGCAAAATAAGGCAGGCATCTCTGTTTTCAGAATTTACATTCTAGGAGGCAAAGGAGAGATGGATGGTAAAATAAATGGGTAAATAAGTAAATCTTAGAAAATAGTTATCACGGGGGAAAAAAAAAACCAAGAGCCTGAGTTTCAGGCATGAGGATAGGAAATGGTACTATAAATGGTACCATCAGGCAGCCTCTCAGAGAAGGTGACATTATGCAATGATTTCTAAGGAGATGAGAAAGTAGGGCTGTTGATAGAGCACTCATATCCACAGATGAAATGTGCTCCAGAAAGAGGAATCAGCAGGACAAACACCATGAGGCAGGAGCATTTCTCCATGCTCTAGAAATGTGCTGTCCTCACCCGCAGCCACCATAGTTGAGCTTAAACTGAACTTATCTAGAACTTAAGAGGAATTAAAAGTGTCACTGTTGAGTGCCCAACAGCCACCATATTGGACAGCATAAATAGAGAACCTGCCCATCATCAAGGCCAGTCCCGCTGGACAGCAGGGTGTCCTCTGGAAGGAGCAAGAGGCCCAGTATTCCCAGAGCGGACTGCACAAAGGTAAGAATAAGAGACAAGACAGACGGGTTGGAAGAACATAATTCTGTTGGGTTTTGAAGACCACTAAAGGGATTTGGTGGGTTTTTTCCAGAGCAGTAACTTGGTCTGACTTGATATTTAGAAGTTACTTTGAACTATTTTTGTAATAATCAAGGTGACAGATGATCAAAGGTAGACCGGGGTAGCGTAATCAAAGTGGAGAAAAACATTGAGATTCTAACTGAATTTTGAGGTTCCCACTATCTCATGATGAAGACATGAAGTTAGGAAGGAGGCGTGTGATGGGATATAGGATACAGTCGAAAGGTATAGTCCAAAAGTAACTTTTAGACTGATTTGACTTTGAGATGACAACAGTACTCAGCATTAAAAATGTCCAGTGGGCAGCCAGACAAGGGAGAGCTCAGAGAACAGCCCCTGAACACAGATAGAGGATTCACAGACACATGAGAAGAGAGGAAGCAGGAGTAAAGGGCAAAGAGAAAGGATGAGGGCTGAGGAAGGCCAACAGAGTGTGAGAAAGTCCTGATCCATGCAGAGTGGGGAAGGGCAAAGCCACTAGTAAGAACAGAGAAACAGGATATAACCAAAATAGGAAATAATAAACTATGGCTGGTCCTTACAGGGGGTTTCTAAAACAAACATTCTATTTGTTCCAGTTAATGCTGATACCATTTATGTTAAACTTTTTTTAAAATGCGGAATCCAGTTAATTCATAGGACAATTTTTTTTAAAAAGATAAACATATGTACTATTGTTCTCAACCTTCTGATAATAGGTAGTAAATAGAGAATCAAACCAGGAATCAAACTCAGGACCCTATGCCCCGCCCCACCCTGCAAGAGACATATTTTTAAAAGTGGTGGAAAAAAATCCAAGTCTTTAGTATAAAGAAGTGATGTTTAATTTTCCTGTTGTTTTGTTTTTGCAGTGCTAGGAGTCAAACCCAGGACCTTACACGCTAGGCAAGTGCTCTACACAGAGTTACAAAGGAAGGACCACTAGATACTGGAAAGAAACCTAAGGAAAAAGGCCTACCTGTTCTTTAAGCCAGTTCTACTCCAAGAGACCTGGTTAAAGGGAAGGCCAAGGGACTTACAATTGATGAGCTCAGAAACAAGCTGATACACTCTCAAAACGTGAGCTCCAGAAAGGAACTTTACATATCACCTAGTCCAGTCCTCTTACTGAACAGATCAGCAAGGTTAACTTCTCCAAATTAGGATGCAGGGAGGGAGTTTGATTTCCATTTCACATCTCTTTCTACTGAACGTCGCTGATATTAAGAGCAAGAACCTCATCTATATTCAAGGTAGACTAAATTTCAGGGAGTTGCCAACAGAAAGTGGACTATTTCCTAGGAACAAAGAGATATTCCAAAGAGCCAGTGCAGAGGATAGGAATGAGATCTGAGTTTAACAACAGAAAATTGACTTCTTACAAAAGCCTTGACAACGGGCCTTCTGAAACCTGTCTTGGTGTTAAAGCCTTTTCGTAGCAGTGCTGGCTAGCCAGCACATAAAGGAAAAGAACAACGCTAACAAATACTCATTTTCACTGACTTCTGGGTAATAATTCCTTAAGTGTATATGTTTATAAAAATGCATTTTGTCACACCCCCGGGGTTTCTCCAAAAACAAGAGAGTATGGGTGTGGTGTAGTATAGTAATAGTAGTAGTAATAATGATAATAATAATATTTGGGGAGGAAGGCCATGTGGACTGCCTGGCAGGTCAGGTGCGGGAAAGCAGCAGGCAGGCCTATACTTTGCCTTTCCGGTTGCTAGGGCCGCCAGCGTCCTTGGTTACCGCTCTGCTAGCTCTGCCAAAGGACACCGGCCGACACGTGCAGTCCTTTCCGAGATCCCGGGCAAGTCCCAGGATCCCATCAGATGTCTGAGGTGCTGGGGCTGTGCCAAGTGGCCTCCCAGTCGCCAGCCCCAAGCAACTCCGCGGAGGTCTGCGAAAGGACCCGCCGCCCCGCCGCCCCGCCGCCCCGCCGCCCCGCCGCCCCGCCGCCCCGCCGCCCCGCCGCCCCGCCGCCCCGCCGCCCCGCCGCCCCGCCGCCCCGCCGCCCCACCGCCCCACTCACGCTGTACTCCCTCGCCCAAGACTCTAGCTTTTCCTGCAGAAGTCGTAAAGACCCGCTCGACGCCAGCCTCCGCAGGTTTTCGGCCATGGCTCGCTTTTCCGCGCTCCCTGCTCCGGGAGATGGGGTCCTGGAGGCGGCGGCGGGGGCCAGCTTAGGCGGCGGTGGCGCGGCCAGAGGATCTCGGGGGCTCAGAGCACGGCGGCCGCCTCCATCCTCCCCCTGGCGGTGGACCAGGCAGCCTTCGGGAAGCCGAGGGGGAGGCCGCCTGGGCCCAGGGCCGCGCCTCCTGCGCTGCCCGGCGTGCGCTCCGGCTCCGCAGCCCGGCCGGAGCCAGCCATAAATACCCGCGATTATTAAACAAACCTTGACGTGGCGGCGGCTGCCAGGGCCCCGGGCCGCGTCTGGGCAACGCGGGCCCCGCCCCGCTCTCCCGCCGGCCGGCCGGCCGCGCCATGCCGCCGCCCCTGCTCCTGCTGCTCCTGCTGCTCCTGCTGCTGCTGCTCCTGCTGCTGCTGGCCGAGGGCGAGGGCGAGGGCGCCAAGGCCCGGGGCCCCCGGAGCTGCGCCCGGACCCGGAGGCCGCCGAGACCCGGGCGGGCGGCGGACGGGCGACCCTTCGGGGGGGCCAGGCGCGCCGCGGCGCGGGACGGGGCTGCGCGGGGCGGAGCGCCGGCCCTCAGCCCTCCGACTCCGGGGGCGCCCCCGCGGCCCGCCGGCCCGCCACGTCCAGGGCCTTTCGTTCCAACCGAGGGTCTGCCGGCGTGAACTTGCCGCAACTAAAATCTCAGTTCCTCGCGCTTCTATTGCTTGCAGTGTTCTTTGGCCACTGAAGGGCTCATTCCGGAGCCTGTGTTCCTACAATTTTATGGAGATCACATCATAGTAGATATTATAATCACATTATATAGATCATACTATACGTATATTGTAGTAGAATGCTGATTAACCAACTAAAAACAAAAACCTTGTCATTAGACATCTTCCTAAAATTCTGTGTGTGCGCCTGCGTGAGTGTGTGCGCGCCTGCGCGCTCAGGCGGGTGTGTCTGTGTCTGCATGTGCAGGAATAAAGAAACCTCACGCATTTTCAGTTCGGTCCCAGTAGTTATATGTTCCAACATATAATAGAAATTTGAGCAGTTCTGTTTTATTATTCGTGAAAAAAAGAAGTGGTACAGCTATTTGTGGCAAATTAGAAGCAAAACTTGTAGGGCTGATGGTATAGCTCAGCGGACTAAGTGCTTGCTTAGGTAAGCTCAGGGGCCAGTCACCCTCGGGCGCGCTGAGCCGGCGATGGAGTCCGGGCGCGGTGGCGAGCACCTGTAATCCCAGCACTAGGGAGGCAGATGTCAGGAGGATCACTACCAATCTGGGCTGTGTAGTGGGACCCTGCACGAAAGAAAAAAAAAAAAAAAGAAAGAAAGAAAAAACCTTAAAAAAAAAACTTTTTCGTTGCTGTGGACTTCGCTTACTTCGCTTGTAAGCCTTGGTTTTATCACCCATAAAAGGACAACCTTTATTACTTCATGGATTGTTATACAACTAAGTTATTCCTATAAGTACTTAGCACAATTCTTGTCATGCACTGCAGTAAGTGTTCCATAAATGTTATGCCTACTACTGTTAGGAATATAGACCTCAGTATTTTATTTACTAAAGAAAAGTAGGTTGAAAGTCACTTTCCAACAACAAGGTAATGGGTATAAGAAGTCATTCAATGACAAGATACAAAAACAATCTTGCAACGGAAGAATATCTTATTAACTAAGAACTCTCAAAGCAGTAACCTTTGTCCCTATAAGTGAAATTATGGGACCCTGTTCCTGGAACATCCTGTTATGTCTGCGCAGAACCACCAAGCTATGATTACCACAGTTTTACAGTCTGCCTTTTTTCTCCTTCTACCAGCCCACAAATTCCATGCCAAAGACCAACCTCCTTGACCAAAAGTATAAAGTCAAGAACTTGTCCTTTGTCCTTGGCTCAGCCATGTTGGATTTATCAGCCGAGCTGGTGCACACCAAAAAAAATCCTATATTTTTCCGTTGGTCTCTTCCTAGCTCTTCAATCCCGCAACACTCTCAACATATAATGTAAAAAAATGGAGAACACTAGATTATATATTGCAGTAAATTATACAATATGAACCCAGGGTATGCTTCTGAACGACTTCAATACACTGTTTTAAATTTTCTCATGAGCATGTGAAATAATTGCTATTTGAAAATTTATTTAGAAAAAAATAATGAAAACATTTATTTCCCTCAAGCTAGGTGTGGTGGCACAGGCCTGTAATCCCAGCACTCCGTGATGCTTGGCAAGCAGATCATAAGTTCAAACCTAGCCTGGGCACTGGAGCAAAGCCTTATCTCAAAATAAAAAGAGCTAGGGCTGGGCATCATGGCGTGTTCCTGTAATTCCAGTACTTGGGGAGGCTCACTTACAGTTAGGAAGATCACTTACAGTTCAAGGCCAGCCAGGGCTACAAAGTGAATTCAAGGCCACCCTGAACCACATAGTGAAACTCTTGTCTCAAAAAAACAACAAAAGGAAAAGAAAGAAAGGCATTCTATAACCAAAATATACTAATAAAAAAAGTCAAAGTAAAAGAGCTAGGCTGTTCAATCCCAAGTACAAAAAAAAAAAAAAAAAAAAAATATTATTTCAAAACATTACCATCTTTAGAAAAAATATCAACCAAGGTATCAATGCTCAAGCTGCTGATTTAAAACAGCATATGTATTTATCCAATATCCATATTAAACTAATTTTATAATTGAACATATGCTGGAAATCCCCTTAGAATGTGCTACCTCCACACATACTCTCTGCATCTAGTCTCACAACTAGGTGCAAGACTGGGAAAGCCGGCAGTCATTTGTACTAGATCTTAGACACAGTGTGTTATACATAGCAGAGCCTGTTTATTGATAACAAGAAAGCATAGACCTTGCACTGAGTGAATTGAAACAAAGGAAATGTTTTATGTCTTTATTCACAGCTTACATTCAGACACACACACACACACACACACACACACACACACACTTCACTTCCAGAGATATCTGAGATGGCCTACCACAAAAAGATTTGTAAAAAATATCATTATTTTATTAGGTGAGAAATTTTTAAAAAGAAAAGGCAAGTAAGCCCTAAATTTATTTGCCTGTACTAAGACTAAGCTTTACTTTATGAATATTTCTGTGTTTTGTGGGAGCCAAGACAGAAAATGAGTTTTAAAATTGTGATTACTTGATTTTTAAAATATAAATGGTGTGTAATCCCAGAACTGGGGAGGCCGACGCAGGAGGATCACTGTCAACTCAAGGCCATCCTTGACTATATAGTGAGTTCTATGTAGCCTGAACTACACAGCGAGACTCTGTCTCAAAAATAAATAAAATGAAATAGGCATGCTGTTTTTACAAAGGGAAACATATTCATAGTATGATTCTAAACTATGTTTATTTTTTTAAACAATATGTACTACAAACTACTAAAATAGCTTCAGGTTTTTCTCTGAAAGCAGCGCTTTCCACACGGCAAGCAAGAGACAGAGAAGAGATCTGTTGCGGCGCCCACCGTATTTGAGAATGATGGATCAGAAGCCGTTTTGGCCACGGGTGAAGTGTTTAAGACTAAACTACCCTGCTAATCAGAAACCACAGAACAACTACGCTTCAGAGTTGTTGGAGTCCCCATTCCAGCTGGAAAGACAGGGCAGGAGAAGCATTCACACAGAAAAAAAGGATTGTGGAAACAAAATAGGATTCAGTAGTGGCTCGTTATGCCCTTTCCTTATCTGGCTGAGACTTGTATTCCAGACCTTGAAAAGAAGTCATTCAGACACACAAAGGAATTTTTTGGATTCACTTCTCTTTGTCTTTTTTAGTGTTATGGGATTTGAGGGTTTTGGTTTTTTCTTTTCTTTTTTGTATTCCTTGTTTGCTCTTTCTGATACTTTTTTCTTCTGCCACTTTTATCAAGTTATATCCATTTTCTTTTACTCCTTAGTTATTTTATCACTTTTCTCCCCCTTTCCTATCTTTCTTTTTTCATTTTTCAAATTTTACTTCATTCATTTTCCCTTTTGCCCTCCACTTTTATTAGTACTACTATCACGGTTTTTTTAGTATTTAGATATAATTTAAAACTACCATTGTTGAATTCTTTTCTAGTGTTAATTATGATACAGTTGTTGCATTTAGCAGGTACGTGCTACATCCACATTTGGTTTGTCTTTGTTTCCATATTATTATTATTGCAAATCTCTTTTCTATTGGTAAGAAAAGTACAAGGCTAGATTTTATTGGTTTTCATGGTATGTCAACATTGAATTTATCTTTGACTCTTATTACTGTTGCTGACTTCTTTGCTATTGCCAGTGGTGGCAATGCTATTAATTGGTTTGTACTGCATGACAATATCTGTTTGTGCCCGGTATTATGCACCAGCCCCTGCCCTGGGGCTTTCTGAACAGGTCAGTAAGTCTGCATGTGGTGGCACACACCTATAATCACAGCACTGGGAAGACTGAAATCAGGAAGAGCACTATGAGCCTAAGCTGTGTAGTGAGACCCTGTACCAAATCCGTTTTTTTAAAAAAATTCTGTTTTTGATTTATGACATCAACACTACTGTGGCTCCATTCTGGAGATGTGAGTGCTGGACCAACTTTGTTGTACCTTTCCCCTTTCAAATTAGAAGAGTAGCTGGATCTTAGGACAGCAGCAAAGGCCTCTAAGACATGCCCAGAGTGGGTCACTAGAAAGCAGACACTAACTAAACAACAAAGTCTTTCCACATCAGTTGTGCTTTTGCATGTGCACGCATGCGCACACATACACACATGTGCACCCCCACACAGAATAGGCATAAGAAAAATGAGGGAAAGGCAACACAATGCTTCCCAAACACCCAGCTCTCACAAAGCTGATCTGAGTAACCAATCAGAAGTAAACAAAAAGCTAAACAGCTGAACACTTTACAAAGTGACAAAAGAGGAAAAAGATCAATAAGGTGCTCAGTGAGCTGAAAAATGATGTAACTAACACGTGATGAACATAATAAAACAATTAGTGTGCAGAGAACACTAATAAAGAGCTAGCCGAGCTGAAGGAAACACGAACACCAGTTGAGCAAAGAATCAGTGTCCATGAAAAGGCACCAAGCAAACTGAGGAGACGCAAATACTCCCCAAAGTGTGGGCAGGGCAGCAGAGGCGAGCACTGCGAGGAAAGTCAGGACGTGAGAGCAGGGCTGATGCAGGCGATCACAGACTCAGAAACCCTAGCAAGCAACAAAAGTTCATGGAACATGGATCAACAGCGCTTAGATAGTACAAACATGACCAGTTGGGATTAATAGAAATTAGTGAATAAATCAGAAAATATCATTAATGGCGCTCAAAATCAATTTTCAGAAATAATACCAAAACCTTTCTGAATTTAGGAATATAATTTAACATAAAGATAAGTGAGACATATAGAAACCCAAATAATCATAACTAGAAAAGAACTTCTCCATGACACATCATAGTCAAAATCCCAAATGCCAGCATGAGGACAAAAATCTTAAAAACTTGGAGAAAAGCCACAAATCACTTATGTACAAAAACCCATTAGAAGTACAGCAGACTTCTCAACACAATCCTTAGAGGAGAGAAGAGCTTGGAATAAATAAAGTGTTTCATACCCTAAAAGGAAACAAGTCCGACAAAGACTGATACATCTTGCAAAACGCCAGTGACAGCCACCTCTGTGAGCTTCAGTTATCTCCGATCAAAATGGGGGCTGTCTCCTAAGACTGTTGGGAGAATTAGAGACATTGCTAAGAACAGAGGCCTCTATGACGTTACAGGGGTTGAGGGGTGGAAAATAATACTTTTGGGAATGACTCACAAAAGTTGTGGTCCTGACTGAATCAGGACCTGTCTCTTCTAAAAGGACAGAAATGGGTACCAAGTTAAAAACTGGGGTGTCTATCAGAGATGGAGATCAGCAATCTAAGTTGACAGACGTTGGCCAAATCGAGGCAGAAACTGGGCTATCAGTCAGATTTTTAAAATACTTAGTTTCCATACTGTGCCAGGCATTGGAGATAAAAGGATGAGTGAGATGGATCTTTAGTACAGTTCAACCTGTTGTATGTTATGAGCTGGTGCTGAATGAAACGACGAGGAGACCCAAGGAATATAGCTTCAGTGGTCTCACTGAGATCTCTCTCCAAGTGAGCCCAGAGCTCCAGAAACAGCTCACCATTTTTGAGGACTAAAAACCAGCTAAGGAATGTGCTAACTACTTTGCTAACTAGTCTGTATTAACTACTAATACAGACTACAAATCACTGTGCCTTCCACCTAATATTAGGTTCACACAGATGCTAACAGATAACAAACCAGCAGGGGAGGAGACAACCATTAACATCCCAAGCAAGGGATCAAAGAACAGGGCACCTGCAGGATAAGCTGCTATCTGTAACCTTGAATCCCAGCTTTCTGGGATTTCCAAGTAACAGAAAGCAGCCCTCCCTGGGCTCTGTCCATTGTTCCCTGCTTCTAGGGATATTAATTGGCCTTCAGTCTCATCTCTATATTATTATACCAACCTGCATATTATGTAAGCCTAGAAGCAGAGTCAAGGAGCAAAGCAGCTAACATTGCCTGTGAGATGCTTGCAAGGTTTTGAAAACAGTGAGCCAGTTGGGTGGTTTCTTGCGGATGAGTAAGGGCATCTTGCCAGAGAAACATAAGGCATATGAATTAAGGAGTACCTTACCACATTTAGAAACAGGAACACAGATTCAGCCAAAATCTCATTATCTCAGTTGATAGGAAGAGGGCCAGATTACTAACACAGCAACACCTTGCAAAGTGCTAGGTTATAATTTATAGACTTTCTGCCTAAAATGCAAATTTATCTTATAAATTAAGGCAGGTTATGGGGTGGAGATATGAGTCAAGTAATTCCAATATTTGAGAAAGAAGATATGCAAACCAATGACCAGTTGGGTAGGCACCTTAACCAAAATCAGGGACAAGAAAGGAAAAAGACTGGAAGACATTTATTATATGATGCATAGCAATCCTCTGTGTAAAGTAGGCAGGGTGACCAAATAACCACTCCAGTCAACAAAAGCAAAACTGACCCTAGTTTCTAAGGAAAGGGAGCCTAAAAAAAAGAAAAGAAGAAAAAAGTAAACGTGGCCGGGAGATTGCACAAGTGCCTGCCTGGCAAGTGCAAGGTCGTGAGTTCAAAGCCTGGTCCCACCAAAAAAAAGGGAGCTTGCTGCTGTGTTAGGCAGCTGAGTGGGAGGCGGCTTTCTACGTGGTTTGGCTGCAAGACCAACAGTTCTTGAATTTGAGTTATTGTTCATTTCACTGCCTCTTTTTCTGGTAAAGGAATTATTGGATTATATCATCCACAGGGAACAACTGAGGTTTGTTGTACCCATGGATGGCTTCCTGCTTTGCAGAGAATGCCTGGTAAAGGAGGTTCCCAAGATCCTGTGTGGGCAGTCCACGCCCATGCCGCAGGAATTCACGACCCGCCGAAGTTAGGGAGTAACTTGAAGTGACTCAGGGATCTTCCTAGCCGGGGACTGTTTTTAGGAGTTGAGCCAGCTCCTGGCAACTGTTAACTTGCATCTACCTTGTCACCACTCCAACCTGTCCCGTGAGCCAAGGAAAGTGTCACCACTCAGGGCGACAACAGTTCTCACTATCGAAAGTAGGGAGAAGGGGCCAGCGTAAGTCTGTATTCTGAGGGCGCCCTTTCAGGGCATCCTAACGAGACTTCCACACAATCTTCGCAGTCCCTAAACTACCCTCTGGGTGGGGCCGGGGGAGGTGGAGCCACCCACCCCTGAGAACGGGAGGAGCAGGGGGCGGGGCCTTTTGGGGAGGGGAGGGGCCTGCTGGAGCGGGGCGGGGCCGGCTGGGAAGTGAGCCCACCTCCCAGCCAGTGCGCAGGCGCAAGCGCGGCGCCGCGACTGGGATTCCTGGGCTGAGGCTGCGGGCGCGGGAAGATGGCTGCAGCGGCGGCGGTGACGGCGGCCGAGCAGGTCTGTGAGTCCCGCCGCAGCCGGGAGCTGGAGGAGCGGGAGCATCCAAGTCTTGTCTGTGGGGCCCGCGGTGCAGTCAGCCGGGAGAGGGCGAGAGAGCTTTGCGGGGCTAGGCGGGGCGGGGCAGGAGGGCGGGGCAGGGCAGGAGGGGCTGTCCCGGCCCGAATGCTGCAAAGGCTGCCGAGACCCTAGGCCGGAGCTTCCTCGCCGGGGAAGGGATGTCAGTGCAGCTCTGAGCCTGACCTGGTCCGTCTCTCAGCGGGAGTCGGGAGGGCTCACTGCCCCGAGGGCCCGGGACGCCAGGACCTGCCCTGCTCTGCAGCCCGCAAAGATGCAGATAAAAATAACCTCAGAGCTAGCGGGAGACTGTGCTAAGACCAGCCAAGAAATGATCAGCTGTCGCCTGGGTGGTAGCCGCGGCTTGAGTCTGCCATCCCCAGTTGTCATGTCACCATCCCAGGTTTAACCTCCAACTTTGAGTTTTGGAGATTTAGTTATCAATATAAAAAATAAAAACTACATTTTGTCCAGTGGGTATTAAATCACTTTTAAGAATGTATTAACAAGTATCTCTGAGTTGTAATCTTGTAATTTACAATAATTTAAAATGTTTTCTCGTCCCTCACATATCAAGCTTTAGTTAAACGTGCCTATGTATGTATATATGTGTGTGTCACTATGTGTGCATATGCATATAGTTGCTCGAATGTTTTGTTGTAATAAAAAGAATTTTTATAGTCATTTCATAACTGCTGTTGCCCTTCAAAAATAACTGGTATGATAGTCTCACTTTTTAAAAACTGAATCTCATTCTTCAACAATGTTGAAAAGAGTGAGCCAAGTTGCCCACATTGTTCCACCTTTAGAGAGCTCTTAAGGGATTAACTTTGTAGACATTTTAGCCATATATTCTTCAAGGAATTACTCTAAGGGCTAGAAAAAAAAGTAGACATGGAATCTGCCTTCAAAAACTTAAAACTGCCAAATAAATGCAGAAAAGTCAGCTAACAATAACAAGCACCTATAGATTCTTAACAGTAAAGTGTTAGGGAATGAATGGACGCTGAGAGCGAAGTGTGGAATTGCGCAGTTTGAATTGTCCCTTGGCTTTCATAAAAATTGCCCTTCTGGTTCATTAGCGTCTGTGTTAGATGGTTCTTTATTCATCAATATTGCCCTACTGATACTCTTGGGATGCTTGAGCTTCTGATCTTCGTTTTATGCAAAGGCTAAACAATGTGATCCATTCCTCAGGCTCCACTTCCAGTTTATAATTTATGTCTCCAGCCTTGAATTTAACTGGCCTCAAACTGAAAAACACTCAAAGTGGACTGTGTCACATTTACAGCTAAAAGGATTACAGCCATTTGGTTGGAGATTTGGAGGTTTAGTTATCAATATAAAAAATAGCGTAGCAACAAGTCCAGTTTAAGGTGGCTCAGAAGAAATCCACACTTGGTCTGCTGTCCCTAACTTGATTATTTAAGCAAAGAGCTTGACATTTTCTTTTTGTACTGGATCCCACAAAGTATGTATCTGATGCTGTTTGGGAGTCATTTTAGACCCCTCCATGTCACACTGCCGTCTATTCACCTGATCCTGATAGTACTTCTTAGTTTTCTCATCTTTTCAGAAGGCCCTCGCTTGACTTGTAGAACCTCCTATTGATGTCTTCATCTCTTTTGGTGTGATTTTGCAGCAGTATAAACCCAAATTGTATTACTAACCTATTTCAAATCATTAGTAGTTCAAATTAAAAGTCCTTGCAGTGGTCTTTTCATCACTGATTGGCCCTAGTAGCCCCTCTTACTCATTTCTGCCTCATCCCCATCCCTATTCTCTCCATCCACATAAAAGTACTGTCTTAGTCACTTTTATTATTGCCGAAACACAAAGCCCAACACCCACAATAAAGGAGGAAAAGATTTTTGGGCTACTGTTTATAGTCCATGGTCACCTGGCACCAAGGCAGAACATCCCAGCTGCTCCTGGCAAGGGGTGGAGAGACTGAAGGGAGGAGCTAGGGAGAGAGATACACCCTTCAGGCCACGCCTCCAATGAAGTCCTTCTTCCAGTCAGACCCCACCTCCCATCACCAGGTTAGCTATAAATTCGCTAATCAAGTTACCTTCCCAAAGCCCTTGCTATGAGTACAGAGGCTTTGGGGTGGAAGGCCATCAAGATACACACCATAATAATAGCTACAGTTGTTTTCCTGAGAGACTGCTTGTATTCACAGTTTTGCTGCTGTTCCCTGGGCCTAGAATGCCTTCTCTGCTCTTTTGCCTGGCTAAATCCTTTCCATCTTTTAGCACTCAATGAAACCTCACATTTTCTTAGGAACCATCGCATAGGCCCCCCAAATCCTCTTAAGTGAGACTGCATTTCTCTCCCGCACTTTTTAAGATTGTGTGTACTGCTATACCCCAATAATTCCATGCTGCTGTGCTGCAGTTATACTTTGGGACCTTATCTGTCTAGCCATTGCCCTGATGGCCTGTAAGTAATCTCTTCTAAGGATGACCCTATGTCTTTTTCATCAATATGGAGAACTTAGCATATGGTAACCACTCAAATGCATCAGCTTGATTATGATAATGTATGTGAATTGGCAGAGAATAGTAAAGAGAAATAAATTTTGCCCCTATATTCTTATATTCTAAGACTTTTAAGCTGGCCACTTATTGAAGCTGCCACAAGCTCATACTGTGCCTGTGCAAATTGGAAGAAAGAACCTTTTCCCTAAAGTATTTCACTGCCTTTGGCTGAAAGACACTATAAATGCATGTTCATCTCTAAAATGTCTCCAGTGATACGTACTCTCTCAGATTTTGCCGCCTCATGCAGTACCCAGCCTACACGACTGTACTCAGCAATTTGTCTTATTAGAACATCTTTTGAGTAGATGGTGGTACTTTCTATATTACCACTTTGCAGAATTGTTTAAATTTTTATCCCTCACATTTCTCAAAATGATAGTTTTTATCTTCTGTTTTCCATAAGCTTCAATCAGTCTGTAAGTGTGGTTTTTAACCTTACTACAAATTTAGTCATGCCTGAAATAAATCTCTCCTTTTACTAGACTCATTGCCTCAGACCTCCATTGTTACAGCATCCCCAAAAGCCTACCTACTGATCTGTTCTGTCTTACCTAAAAATGCTCATTTAATGTGCTGCAACATATGTCATTCATGCTAAAAATAAAAAAAACCTCCTGTGACTGCCAGCTAAACTAAACAAAAAGACTAGAGTCTGGAATCTGTTGTCCACTAACTTTTTCAGTCTAGTCCTAATTTCCAGTTTTAGTCTTCCAGCATTGCCATATCTGACCCACCCACTTCTCCCCAGTTCCCTAATATCTCCAGGTCACCTTGACTCTTTTTTAATGCTGCTGTATAAATGGTCTATGCTATCGATCTTGACAGCTGAACATACAGAGTGCTTTACTGCATTATCAACTATCATTTACATAAATCAGGATTATAATGCAGAATGAGTCTCTGACTTGCAAAAATTCAAGTTGCAAACTTTCACAGATATAGACCTTGCATAACAGATATGTATAGGTGCAAACAAGACATGGAAGTAGCATATATGTTTACCTTACAAGGTAACTCTAAAAGTAAAAGTAGTTCATTATACTTTTTGAGGGTGTGTTTGGTTTTTTTTTTTTTTTTTAATGCTTTGCTTTGTGTATGTATGTCAAATGTGTATAAGACTCATTCTGTCAGACTTAATGAATCTGACTTATGAACATTCTTCTAGAATAGAACTTGAATGTGCTCTACCTAAAGGATAATGATCCTGAACTCTGTTTTTTCTGTTTTTATTTATGGAATAAATGTTAAGGCATAAAAAGCTTAATACATACCTCGAATCAATGAGTCTCCACAGAACTCTGAAAACTGTAGACTGGGCAGTATGCATTCCTTTTGTGCTTGTTATATAAGATTACTATGTAATATGGTCAACCATCATTTAAGGCAGAAGTTCTCAATTTTTTGGTCTTGGGTTCCCTTTTCTCTCGTAAAACTAGTAAGGATCCCAAAGAACTTTGGTTTATATGGGTTATATCCGCTGATACTTGTCATACTAGAAATTAAAACAAATCCAAGGGGCTGGGGAGATAGCTCCGTGGCACAAGTGCCTGCCTGGCAAGTGCAAGGTTGTGAGTTTGAACCCCAGTCCCACTAAATCAATCAATCAATCAATCAATCCGAGTACACGTTCTATTAGCTCTCAGAGTGGTGATGCGCTAATGACAAGTGATGATATAACCTTTGAAAAACTACTGCCCTTTCATGAAAGCAGAGTGGAAAGAAAAATTCCTGGTAACAAAAAAACCCAAGGTTTTTAAATGGTCAGGGATATAGCTCAGTGGCATAGCACCTGCCTTGCAAGTTCAAGGTCCTGAGTTTAATTCCCAGTACCAAAAATAAAATAATAAGAATTCAGTTGACTCCTTCAACACACACACACACACACACACACACACAATTTCTGTTCAAAATTGCTGGTCTAAGATAATGTTAGTTTTACTCAAGGAAGTATAAGCAACAGACTATATCAGCTGTTTCAAATTCTTTCCATACATACCCTACTGTAGGATATGTATGCTACCTCTCTTTACCTTACTGACAATAGGGCTGTTGAAAGTAGAGAGGAAGGGGCCGGCGAGATGGTTCAGTGGTCTAAAGCACCTGCTTAGGAAAGCTCAGGCAACTGCAGGGACTGCGGTTCAATCCCCGGCACCATATGCTGCGCCAGCCCCACCACCAGGGCAGGCTGGGCCAGCCACAAAATAAATAAATAAAGAAACAAACACAACAAACAAACAAATAAATAAATAAATAAAAATTTAATAAAAAAGAAAGTAGAGAGGAAAATACATATCAAATAATCATACTGAAGGTTCTTCTACACAGCTCCTCTACTATAGTGTCTTGACTTGGTATCAACTTGCAGTTGATTAATGAAAAATATATCAATAATCATCTTTTAATGATTTTCATTGTATATTTACATCAAATGTGTATCAGACTCACTCTGTCAGACTTAAGGAATCTCACTTATGAACATTCTTCATCTTTTATGTTGGTCACTCTTCCCATTGCTGGAACAAAATACTTGTTCACCTCATAGCTTCAAAGGATTCAGCCCACGGACAGCTGGCTTTAAAGCAGAAAAGCAAGGGTGGAAGCGACTGCAGGAGGAAAACTGCTCAACTGATGGCAACCAGGAAGCAGAGAGAAATATGTAGGACCACCGTGTCACCTTCCCACAGACCTAAGTGTGATTATGTTTATTTACAAGCAGAGCAGACTGTATAGCAGTGACTTCTTTAAATTGGCTTTGAGTTTAACTAGAGAGTCTGGCCGAGGCTGTGTTCACACGTTTATGAAATCAGGCAGCCAATAATGAACTAATATATACTTTATTATCAACAGCTATGGTTAAGCTCAGATAAACAAGCTGTAATACCATAGGGCTAAGACAGGAGATGTTTCTGCTAACGCCTACATGACTCCAGAGGAAAATTCCTGCCCAGAATTGGCTACGAAGCAGGTTACTTGTCAAGTGTAACCTACACCTGGCTGTTCTTGTCTGTTTAGAAAGAATGCTTTATTCCCTCTGTTACAAGCCTTGACAGCTTTGCTGCTTGTCTAATACATCCAGTCGCAATCCTTCACCACTTTCCTCAGGGAATAATTAGCAAGGTTCAAGGTAGCTCATAGTCTTTGTTTTTAGAGAGCAGCTAGTTGTCCCAGATCCCTGCTATGCTTGCTTGCTTTCCTTTCCCACTGTGCTCTGTAACCCGGGCAGGTGATTGGAACCCACTGCAGGGGTCTCCAATAGAGAGAAGAAGAAACCAGGGACAAAAATAGATCTCTTCAGTTCATGCCCTTAAGCAGACCACCTCTTTCAACTAGGCCTAGCTTCCTAACACCACAGTCAGCTATGAACTCCTCAGTGGGTTAAAGCACAGATGATGATAGAGCCCCATGATCTGCCCTCCAAAAGTATCTGCCTCTGAACACTCACTTTGAGGGCATTTTGAGTCTATACCTTAATAACTTCTTATAGTTGTGGGTTTCCACTTAATAAATGCACCAAACAGAGGAAAGCTGTTTCATTGTGTTCTTTTTCTTTTTTAGCAAAGTTCCAATGGCCCTGTAAAGAAGTCCATGCGTGAGAAGGCTGTTGAAAGGAGGAACATTAATAAAGAGCACAATAGTAACTTCAAAGCTGGGTATATTCCAATTGATGAAGATCGTCTCCATAAAACAGGGTTGAGAGGGAGAAAAGGCAACTTAGCCATCTGTGTGATTATCCTCTTATTTATCCTGGCTGTTATCAATTTAATTGTGAGTATATGGTACAAAGACTCTTTTTAATTACTGTGGGGGGATTTTATTCTTTTAATTATAATCTCAAGGACTTGGTTTCTGTAATTTCTTCTGAGACCATCTTTTCTGCTTTTTAATTCAAGTTTTATTGATGTATAAAAAAACTAGTAAGCAAATATTTTCATATGCTAATCTCATCTAGAAAAAATGTTTGATGGATTCTTACTTTTAAAGCACCTAACTTTTAATAAGAGTAGAGACAACTGACTATAGAACAACTTTGCCATGATTTTACTGCCTTCATCTCTTCTTAAAAAAATAGTAACTTTTTTGGTTTTCATTCAGTTGTTCTTGCATTTGATGTTGCCTCTTGAGCTAGGTTTCGAAACTGTAAACTCACTGGGCATGGTGGAGCACACCTGTAATCCCAGCACTCTGGAGGCTGAGGCAGGAGAATGTGTGCAAGTTCAAGACCTACCTGGCCTACAAAGTGAGTTCAAGGCCAGCCTGAACTGCATAGTCAAATCCTGCCAGAGAGAGAGAGAGAGAGAGAGAGAGAGAGAGAGAGAGAGAGAGAGAGAGAGAGAGAGAGAGCGCTCTTTTATTTCAATAGTGGCCTGTATTTTGTAGCTTTAAGTCCCTAGTGTAAAGAAAGGAGCATCTCTAGTAAGTGACTCATACTTCATTGCTAGGGATCTGGTATGTTACCTTTTCTAAGGATTTTAATAAAAAATCTTTTAATACTAAGGTCATTACTCTGTGGAGGTTAATTTTGAAGCCCTCTAGCATGTGTGTAGATTGGTGGTTTTAGAAAGTAATTACTGATATACCTAAGAATGCTCATAATTGTAATCTCTAGCAGCTCAAAAATGATTCCATTTATGCTGTTTTTGTTTCTACTGTTCTTGAACTAGTCTATATTTTCTGCATATCAAATCATTTTTGTCTAGTTCTTCACCGAAGTTGGCAAGATCTGGTACTATGCAGGGACCAAAGATAGGTTTTCTATAAGTACATTTTTGGAATTTATCTTTTAAGTTGATTTCACCAGAGATTGCAGGTTAAGATGGCAGGTGAAAGGCATTTCTACCTTATTGAAAAAACTGAACTTAACGGAACAATGTTAAAAAACAGAAGTATCTTTGAAGAAAGTAGAAGATAGCTTCAATCCTAAACCACAGTAAACGAAGACAAAAAAAGAGGAGGAGGAACAGCAGGTAACAGAGAGGGGAGATCCCTGTGTGCATTTGGCAGACAGGGTGGCAGGCTATGTTGGTAAAGTGTTTTGTTCAATGCCTAAAAGCCATAGGAGTTTCAAGTAAAAGTACTCTACCTTGAAAAGCAGGAACTGAAACAGAGAATTTGTTTGAAAAATCTGTTAGTAGTGAAATGCCTGGGCTTACCCTCTCTTGCACAGAAAGATTAGACAGCTACCCTCCCTAGCCCATCCAAATGTAGTGGTATTTGAACATCAGAGACCTGACAGGTTATTTCTGACCCAAGGTCACTATTCAGAGAGGCCTCTGGGTTTCCATCCTAAAAGCAGGACTATTTGAATGAGCTAGAGGAGCCTCATAGAGAACTGAAACACCTAGATAAATGATGTAATGGCAATGCATTTGATCAGTCTCAGTGGAAAAAATCATCTACTACTGTCTGTTTTCACAAGCCTGACCCTATGTCGAGAATTTTCTGTGGACATGTTATAGAATCAGTGTTAAATATGAACACTGAGCCAGGAATTGCTAGACTTTAAGGAAAACTCCAAGAGTCAGAATAAGCAGTTTAAAAGGAGCAATAAAAGAATAAGAAAGAACTCACAGAAATATACACACATGGATAAAAGGATGGTTACTTATTGGAAAATAAAGAAGCTCATCCAGAATGTTCAAGAAAAATGAAAAACCAGACCAGGAGTTTTATGTTAATAG
This sequence comes from Capromys pilorides, assembly GCA_004027915.1. NCBI lineage: Eukaryota > Metazoa > Chordata > Mammalia > Rodentia > Capromyidae > Capromys > Capromys pilorides. Next base: position 662 of record PVKN010005647.1, on the reverse strand, counting down.
GAGATTCAGGAGGTGATGAGAGAGAAAACTAGACTAGAGGAATGTTATCAAACTAATAAAAAATGTTTCTAAAATAAGACAAAACCACCATTCTTAGTCTGGTATAAAGCATTAAAAAGAAAAAGAAGGAAAGACTTACATCTAAGCCACTATTGTGAAGTTTAAGAAAACCATGAATAAAGAAAAGATCCTAAAATTTTCCAGAGGGAGAAAGAAACAGGTTATATGCAAAGAGCCCAAAGACAGCGGTGTTGGACTTCAGCAGCGTTGGAGATCGGAAGGCACAAAATAGTGGCTTTGAACATTTAGAAAGGAGGTAATTTCAAATCAGTAAAATACCTACCCAGGGTAGCAATCAAATGTGAGGAATTATAAAGACACTTGGAAAACTGAAGACACTGAATATCTCAGAGAAAGGAAAGACCAAAGTTAGAGCCTGAAAATGAAGGAAAAGTTCACAGGGCTGTGCAGGAGGCCAGAGGCCCACCAGCCAGACTGGAGCAGACAATGTGTTCCAGAGAAATTTTCTGAGAGAGAAAAGTAGAACTAATATTTGGACTAGTTGTTTTCCTTATATGAAGCTTGCACTTAGAGAACTCTTTATTGAGAGATTTGTGCAGGTGTTAGACTGAGAATTAAATTTTTCAAAGAAAGCGAGAAAT
>PVKN010005646.1:0-30255 GCA_004027915.1 Capromys pilorides | reverse complement strand
AGGGGAGGGGAGGGGAGGGGAGGGGAGGGAAGGGAAGGGAAGGGAAGGGAAGGGAAGGGAAGGGAAGGGAAGGGAAGGGAAGGGAAGGGAAGGGAAGGGAAAAAAGCAATGCAAAATGCCACCAGTCCTGACTGCTCCACTTTGCAGGACTGGTAGGAAGGTCAGGCACATGGTAGCTCAGGAGAGGCCCCCCCACTCCCCCAGGAGCCATGGTTGGTCAATGCAGGTTCCTCCAGAGGCACCCTGAATTGCTGAAGCCCAAAACTTGACATCTGCTATGCTCCAAGCAGTCTCTGTGCTTCATGCAAAGAACAGAATTATCATCAGCTAGAACTCTTCTTTGCCCTTACTGAGGCTCTGTCAGACACGATCACTGATGCAGATGTTGCTGTGAGTGCTCCAAGCCCTGCAGATGCGTCACACGCAGGTGCTTCAGGCTCAGGTCCTTCCACGCTCCCTTTAGCAGCCTACCTGCCCTTCCATCTGTGATGCCCAAAATAAGTTTTCTTTGCATTTTTCTTTTAATGTCTCAGACCCTGGACGTGTATGCTTGCTCTTCAGAGATGTGTGTGTCATTCTTCCAGGCAGCTGGGCACCAGCGATGAGCATCTGAGTTTTGTTTTCCTAATCAAAAGGCAACTGTGGGCTTGGTCTCTTTTGGAGTGAAATTGTGAAAAAGGCTGAACAGAGGATGATGCAGAGCTCGACAAACTGGACTGTTGATGTGCTGAGCAAGGAATGACCTGGAAGAAAATAAGCCACACAGTCTGTTGCTGTGGTCTTATCTAAGCCATGAGACTAGACCTTGGAGAAAGATAGTACGGGGATGGAGATGCTCTTCTGTTAATCCCAGGGCAGCCCAGGGGCCCCTGAGCTGTAGGGACGCTGTCGCTATGGGCCCATCATGGGCAAGCCCCTCAGCATCAGGCAGGGCAGGCTGGGACTCAGTCTCCAAGATCAGCAATGTCTGTTCCAACTTCAAATTACTCTCAGCACTCCCGTCAGCCCTGAATCTTCCTTCAAATCCTGCAGGAAGATATAACAGCTGTGCTGCAGAAAAATGGGAATGACATTTCATTTCTCATTTCAAAGGTCAAAATATAAGACATCCTTGAGGTCACAGGAAGAAAGAGGGATTCCCAGCCAAGGCCTGGCCCTGAAGCGTGCTATAAGGATGGAATGGGGCCCAGGCATTCCAGAGCTAAGGTTCTGAGTCTATGCCTAAAGGAACCCCAGAAATAGTTCAGGAGAGTGGGCTCACTCTTGGAGAGGGTACTATTCCCAGAAAGCAAGTCAGTGATACAAAGTTTACATAACTTCATTTTGTAGCTGAAAACTGGTGGGCCTAGGAAGTGGTCACAGGAAATCTCACAACAATGCGACGCCACACACTGATGGCCGCCCTTTACATCTGAGGACGTGAGAGTAAGAGGTTAGAGAAGTTGCACAAGATCACACCACTGCTGAAAGAGTAAGCAGTGACTTAGACGGAGATAAGGAGCTGCTAAGTCTCAAACCCAGACCTGTCTAGCGCCAAAGGCTCTGCTTCCCAACACCCTACTTGTCGTCAGCGTCTCTCCCTGCTGCCCTTTCCTTGTTGATAGGGAGCAAGACTTCCTCGGCCTACCAGACACGAGCATAGACACGCTCTGGGTCATTCCTGAAGTGGGAGATGACATCGGAGGTCCTGGTCACCAAGGTGAGCAGAGGCCCTGCTCTTTGGATGGGGCCAAGTGGGACAGAACATGGCCCTGTTAATGTTCCTATTTCTAAGCAGATTTTGTTGCTACTGTAGATAAACAAGTCACTGTGCTTCTAGGATTATTTTGCAAGTGCAGAGAAATACAAATGGTTTAATATCGATAAGTAAAAGTAGTTTGGAAAATGACTTATCAAATCCATCAAAGTTCAAAATGTGCTGTGCTGGAGCAGGAATGTCCTGTGTGTGTGTTTACACAATATCCAAAGTCTTGGTGCACAAAGCCCCACCTACATGTTGTAGCGCTGTCTATAACATGAACCACCTGCTGGCCTATTAGGAGAGAATTGGTGAAGCAAATTATGATAAATAAATCCATCCTAGGAAGTACTATGTAATGCTATTTACAAATGAAGTCTCCTTATGTCATGAAAGCGTATCTAATATGTATAAAGTGGAAGCGCACATTGGAGGCCTATGTGCGCATGTCTTCTTTGGAGGGATTACCCATTTTCTTTCGTATTGCTTGCACCAGTGTAGAGTTTAAATTTCCCTACAGAACATACAACTTTTATAACTAATAACAGTGTTTAGTGTCTTTGCAAGAAGACACGGTATCAGAGCTTTCGATCACTTTTGATTATTCCATATAAGTCTTTCCTCTCAGCAATTCTCTCTAGAATTCACCCACTTTCCCGTCAAGGCATTTTGAAAATGTGTGCATAGGCTTTGTCACGTGAGTGAGTCTGTTAGTGGGTGGGTTATCTGGTAGTTGGTAGACTGGTGGGCTGCTGGGATGGTCCTTCAGTTTGTTGTGTTTGAGCTATCAGAGGACTGGAACAGGCCTTTAGGCCCTAGTAGCTGGGGCTGCAATTGGTGAGAGATAAAGATAAAATGCCAGCATGCCCTGTACAGCAAAACTCCAAACTGCGTTTTAGAGCACCTTCCTGCTCTGGCACTTGGTCTAAATAATAGTCTGTTCCCAGTCATAGACATGCAGGGTTGCAACATTCCTGGCTTCCTGATAGACAGGCGAGTAGAGCTCAGAAACTAGGACCTAAAGTGTCATACTGCAGAACTGAATGCATGTGTGCCCAGCATGCCACTAAGCAACCAAGAAGGTACCCAGCACTGCAACAGCAGGTGATTGGCTTTAGGAAAGCAACCTAATCAATCTAACCAAGTCAGCTATGACTCATTGCCCAATGCTTAATGGTAAGAGGACTGAAAATAAACAAATTCAAGTCATCCAATGTGGACTGCGGTCCAGTGAGAAAGAAGAAATTTTATTTCCTAATGTAGCAAGAATACCAGAATAACCTCTGACTCTCAAATAGAAACTCTCAGGACAGGAAGTCAGAAGCTTCTCAGAGTCACCAGGCTCCCAAGCTTAAAATCTCCTGGCGAAAATCACAATCACCATCCTACATTTCCAATGGAACAGTGAGCATGACTTATTCCCATGAATACACCCAGTGTCCTTGTTGCCAGAGTCTTTCTACGGTCTCAGGTCCACAGGCTGGCTATTTTTAGATGAACCCAAAACTGTAATATCACTGAATCCCCAGATACATTCTGCAAATCCAAAAGAGGCAGTTAAATTAAATTATGAAGCTTAATTTTCGTATTACCCCGAGAGGCTTCTGCTTCTATTACAGAATTCTCAGCTACGAATCTCATCCCCAGTGCATTTGCCTAAGCTCTGTGGACCTGGATGAGCTCCGGAACCTTCCTCAGAATTGCAGCCCCCTCCCCCTGTTTCTAAATTGCCAAGGTGCCCCCTGGCACTGCCTGCAGGTTTGAGAGCAAGGAGAGACCTATGAGGGAGCACAGCAGTCCTCCCTTCAAAGTCAGCTCCCAAAAAAAGATAAGGCTCCACCTCTCAGGGGATTGCGTCTCTAACCCTGTGGCATGGAGGAATGCTGTAAAGACCCTAGGTGTTATCCCTAGAGCTTTTGAGATACTCTCTGGTTGACAAGACGTTAATCAGAACCTTGCTCTTGTAATAGTCCTAATGCAGTGGAGATCTTTCAAAAGAGAGCCTCAAAATGAGGCAGCTTTTCTCGCGTGCTTGAAACTCCGCTTTTGCCTTGGGACATCTGGCAGCAATCATAATCTAGCTCACGCGGACTGAATGAATGGTGTCTTATTTCCTCCCGATGTGCAAACTCTCAAGTACGGCCATTAGAGCTGCTCGCATGTCATCAGATGCTGCACTTTGCCAAGAAAGTCTTGTTCGCTATTTCTAAGCTCTTAGAACAATCCCATTTTTGGATATTTTCTATCTGGACTAGCTTTGCGATGTCTGCATCACCTGTTTCTCTTTTCAGATGGCTTGCCGTCTTTCTGCCGTCTTCCTGGGTCTCTCGCCAGGATCCCCTTGCAGCTCTAATGTTCCTTCCCACCCAGTTACAAAGGAAGCAGCCCTCATTCCTGGGGAGGAAAGGCCACTAAAGCTCACAGGGTCAGCACCAGAGACATCCTTGGGCTGTGCACACCACTCTGCATCCTGTTGGTGGTGGGTGTGAGGAAAATCTTCAATGGCTTCAGTGGTTGCTGTTTAAGTTGTACTTTAAACCCCAAAGCACAAATCATAGCTACATGAATCAATTCAAAATTTCTGAGTGGGAGCCAAGCGGCTGTAGTGCTCAAGGATCCCCAGTATCCCTGAGGTGCAGCCCAAGCTCAGGTCACACAAGCAATATTTGTGTGACCTGGAGAATTGTTTTGTGAGCAGCTCAGAGTCCTTTTCCCAGGGGCAAGGTCCCTCCATCAGGAGACCCCTGCCACAGTCTGGGTAGGAAGCTGGGTTTTGTGACATGATTCTCTGAAAGACACATTGCCTTAGGGATGGTGTGGATTTCCATCTCTGGGGTCTGAGGTTCCAGGGCAATGCCCAGAGGTACCTCTGTGAATCATCTGGGCTCTTCCAAATGCTCTAAGCTTTCCACACCATCTGCTCTCTTTCTCCCATGAATCCTAAGGTGTAGGCTTCTGAAAACTCACAGCCACTGGTCAAGTATAGATCTCACTTGTAGGCAGCATTTTAAAGGTAACAAAACATCACCGGCTAGACGTTTCTAGAAAAACCAGAGCGCATGGTGGGACTTGGGCCTCTTCTCTGTCACACACCTCTGTTCCAAGATGCTCACTCCAGTTTGCGGCTTTATCCTACCATGCTGTCTCACCATCGTGACTCAAAAATAAGAGCAGAAAGCAGTCAGAACAAGAAGAGAGCGGCCACAGGTCTCTCCCAGCATGCAATAAATACATCCTTTCTGGAATCGGCTAAGGAGGGTGGGCCCGATCAGATGTTTGATCATTGCTTCCTTTTCTGCAGCTCCACCTCCTCCTTATGGACATCTGAAGTCCTGATTCTGGGCTCGGCAGCTATTATCCACTCCCACACCCCGCTGGCTGCGAGTGCCTGTCCTACCTCTGTGGGCTGCAGGAGGACAGCTCGCGCATGTGCGCATGTTCTCCACCTCAGTGGGCCCTTTGTCTTCGCATCCACCTGCAGCCTCTGCCTTCCCCATAGGCTGTAATTCAGCTGTTACACTTTTAATTGCTTTACGGTGATTCCTTAATTCGCCCAACTGCCTTTTTGTTTTGGTATCTGATATTTTCCTTACAGCTTGTTCTCTCTATAAATTCCAAGTCCCTTGTCACTGAAGCTGTACCTTCTTGCACACTGTTATGCAAATGACCTAAAAGGCTCTCTGCCTCTTCAGGAGGGCATTTCCTCACCTTCTTCTTGCAGTACTTTATAAGCCCTATGACAAGATGGGGCTTTCTGTTGACTTATTCAACAAAGAACAGATACCATCTAGACTCAGTGTTTACCAAAATTGAAGGTGGTGAGACTGTCCTTGGCCCTGAATTCTTTCCAAACGTTTCCAAGTATGTTGTGACAGAGGATGATACACTGCGCTCCAGGATCCATTTCCAACTGTGGAAAGCTTTTATCTGATGTGATTCTGTGAACACATAATCAAATTTTATTTCCAGGACCTGACTCTCCGATGCTGTGAATAGATGGACCATATAAAATTGCAATCCCCAAAATGTACCGCTGGTGAGTGCTTTCAGTCCCTCACTCTCATGCTGAGTGCCTAATTTAAAGGTCACCAAGAGTAGAGGGTGGCATAAAAAGTGTCCCAGAGAAGAGCACCTTGGCCATCTGCTTCTCTTATACCACCTATTCTGGTCAGGGTTTTACTAGAGGAATAGATATAATACAAGGAACAGATATAACACAAGGTGTGCCAGTTCCAGAGTCAGACAGCAAAGTGTGCTGAGTGATTGCACACTGCCAACTGAAGGATTCAGTCCCAAGGCTTTTATACCCACTGCAGTGTTCCATCCCTACCAGTCTCTACTGGTCTTAACCAGTTTCTACGGTTCCTAACAGTCTCTAATGGTCAGCTGTTGTGTCTGAAAATGAAGACAGAAGAATATGCTATGGAAAGCTAAAGGGTCCAAACTAGAGGCTGACAAGTCATGCAGGAAGCCAGGAGATAAAGTCCAAACTGAGTTATTCTGGGGCAGGGCCAGCATGGCTCACAGTGTGAAATAGCCAGGCAGTGCAGCCAAATTGATAAAATGTATCGACCACCAGGCATCTAGCCAAGTTGACACAATGTATCAACCACTACAATCCGCCCCTTGTCAACTTGGCAACTAGACATATTTCTTTAAATCAGTCTCCAGATACAGAGATATGTATATGATTGCCCCAAACATTGTTATAACTATATTATCCTACATATGAACAGAAATGCACTCATACCTTCAACATTGACATAGGTTAATCCTTAAGAACTGGTACTACATCTATCCATATTATATTATAATACAACTATATACAGAAGTGAAATAGTACAATTATAATTCCTTTTTCTGTAGCTGATCACGAGGTAGTAGCTGATATTTGGAACTACCATCTTCTACTACCCATTCTGTATTCCCTTGGCCCTCAGCAAGTACTTCAGCTGGTCTTGGTTCTTTCCCTGGTGGAGTGGCCCATACCTTCATTCCTGAAGGCTCTGAATCATTTGTCATTGTGGCTGTATTAGGTTTTTGTAGCTTTCCATTCACCTTAATAATAGGGCATGGCAATACTAAGAGGCACCCCAAGGAATCTCCTGCACTCCATGTATATTCTTCCTTTCCTCCATTGTGGAATAGTAATCCAATTTCCCCTTGATAGTCTGGATCAATCACCCTTGACAACACTGTGACTCCCTTCTTGGCTTATTTCCTCAAAGGCATGAGGAGTCCGAAGTGACCAGGGGGAAATCTTAGCTTCCAGTTCAATGGTATCATTTCTGTGCTTCCTGGTACAAGCCTTCCCTGCTCTGGACCTAGGACTTCTAGTCCAGCAGAGTATAACACTGTGGGGACAGGAAGCAAAAATTTTCTAGTGGATCACTAGGGGTAATGTTGAGTTATACCATTTTTATTCCCACCCCTTGATTCCTGGACCCATGAATCCTGGCTATGTGGGACACAGTACCATACAGAGGGTGCTGATTCAAAGCACATACAACTTGCTGAAGTACCTTACTCCAGCCCTGAAAACTATTTCCACCTAGCTGGCATTGTAACTGCATCTTCAAAAGGCCATTCCATTGTTCTATCAATCGAGCTGCTTCTGGATGATGAGGTACATGGTAAGACCAGTGAATTCCATGAGCATGAGCCCACTGCTGCACCTCTTTGGCTGTAAAATGTGTTCCTTGGTCAGAAGCAATACTGTGTGGAATACTGTGGTGATGGATAAGGCATTCTGTAAGTCCACGGATGGTAGCTTTGGCAGAAGCATTATGCACAGCAAAACCAAATCCATCTCCAGAATATGTGTCTATGCCAGTGAGGACAAAGCGCAGACCCTTCCATGACGGAGGTGGTCTGATATAATCAAACTTCCACCAGGTTGCAGGTTGATCACCCTGGGGAATCACACCATATCAGGGACTCAGTGTTGGCCTCTGTAGCTGGCATATTGGGCATTCAGCAACAGCTGTACCCAGATCAGCCTTGGTGAGTGGAAGTCCATGTTGCTGAACCCATGCATAACCTCCATCCCTGCCACCATGGCCATGGGCCCACTGGGCAACAATAGGAGTGACGGAGGAAGGAGGTTGGCTACTAACCACAGAATGGCTCATCTTATCCACTTGATTGTTAAAGTTGTCTTCTTCTGATGTCACCTTTTGGTGAGCATTCACATGAGAAATAAATATATTCAGCAACAGCTATAGCCAGATCAGCCTTGGTGAGTGGAAGTCCATGTTGCTGAGCCCATGCATAACCTCCATCCCTGCCACCATGCCACCTCTGTTCATGAGCCCACTGGGCAATAACAGAGGTGACTGAGGAAGGAGGTTGGCCACTATCCTCAAAATGGGTCCTCTTATCTACTTGATTATTAAAGTTGTCTTCCGCTAATGTCACCTTTTGGTGAGCATGCACATGGGAAACAAATATTTTTACATCCTTTGCCCATATGCAGAGGTCTATCCACAGACCTCTTCCTCAAATATCCTTGTCACTAATTTTCCAATCATGCTCTTTCCAAATTCCTGACCATCCAGCCAGACCATTGGCTACAGCCCTCGAGTCAGTATATAGTCGCACATCTGGCCATCTCTTTCTCCAGGCAAAATGTACTACCAGGTGCACTGCCCAAAGCTCTGCCCACTGTAATGATTTCCCTTCACTACTGTCCTTTAGTGATGTCCCAGAAAGGGGTTGCAATGCTGCAGCTGTCCACTTGTGGGTGGTGCCTGCATAGAGTGCAGAGCCATCTGTAAACCAGAACCTAGACTTCTCTTCCTCTGACAGCTGATTATATGGTACACCCCACAATGCTAAGGGTGCATGCTGGGAGACAGAGGGCAACACAGCAGGTGTAGGATCCATAGGTATCTGGGCAACTTCCTCGTGTAATTTACTTGTGCCCTCTGGGCCTGCCCTGGCTCTATCACGAATGTACCACTTCCATTTAATGATGGACTGTTGCTGAGCACATCCAACTTTATGATTTGATGGATCAGATAATACCCAGGCCATGATAGGCAACTCAGGTCTCATAGTGACCTGCTGTCCCATAGTTAAGCATTCAGTTTCCACTAATGCCCAGTAGCAGGCCGAGAGCTGTTTCCCAAAGGGAGAGTAGTTGTCTGCAGAAGATGGCAGAGCCTTGCTCCAAAATCCTAAAGGCCTCCACTGCAATTCACCTATGGGGGCTTGCCAGAGACTCCAAACAGCATCCTTATCTACTACTGATACTTCAAGTACCATGGGATCTGGTGGATCATATGGTCCCAGAGGCAGAGCTGCCTGAACAGCAGCCTGGACCTGTTGCAGGGCTTTTTCCTGTGCTAGGCCCCACTCAAAATTAGCAGCTTTCCAAGTTGGTAAATGGGCCATAGTAGGATACCTACATGAGGAATATGTTGCCACCATAATCCAAATAAGCCCACTAGGCACTGTGCCTCCTTTTTGTTCATGGAGAAAGCAAGATGCAACAACTTATCTTTTACTTTAAAAGGAATATCTCTACATTCTCCACACCACTGGACTCCTAGAAACTTCACTGAGGTAGAAGGACCTTGAATTTTTGTGGGATTTATTTCCCATCCTCTGGCTCTCAAATGCTGTACTAACATATCCAAGGTGGGTGCCACCTCCTGCTCAGTAGACCCAATAAGCATAACATCATCAATGTAATGGACCAGTGTGATACCTTGAGGAAGAGAAAAGCGATCAAGGTCCCTGTGAACTAAGTTGTGACACAGGGCCGCAGAGTTAATACACCCATGTGGTAAGACAGTGAAGGTATATTGCTAGCCTTGCCAGCTGAAAGCAAATTGCTTCTGATGGTCCTTATGGATAGGTATGGAGAAGAAGGCATTTGCCAAATCAACAGCTGCACGCCAACTACTAGGAGATGTGTTAATATGCTCAAGTAAGGAAACCACAGCTGGTACAGCATCTACAATTGGAGTCACCACCTGATTCAGTTTATGGTAATCTACCATCATTCTCCAAGACCCATCTGTCTTCTGCACAGGCCAAATGGGAGAATTAAATGGAGATGTGGTGCGGACCACCAACCCTGGATCCTTCAGGTCCTTGATGGTGGCACCAATCTCTGAAATCCCTCCAGGAATGTGATACTGCTTTTGGTTCACTATTTTACCAGGCAAGGTCAACTCTAGTGGCTTCCATTTAGCCTTTCCAACCATAATAGCCCTAACATGACAGGTTAGGGAACCAATGTGAGGATTCTGCCAAGTACTGAGTGTGTCTATTCCAATTATACATTCTGGAACAGGGGAAATGACCACAGGATGGATGTGAGGGCCTATTGGACCCACTGTGAGTCGGACCTTTGCTAAAACTCCATTTATCACCTGCCCTATGTAGGCCTCTACTCTCACAGGAGGGCCACTGTGGTGTTTTGGATTCCCCGGAATCAGTGTTAGTTCAGAACCAGTGTTCAGTAGTCCACCAAATGTCTGATCATTCCCCTTTCCCCAATGTACAGTCACTCAGGCAAAAGGCCTTAGGTCTCTCTGAGGAAGGATAGGAGAAATATTAACTGTACAAATTCTGGGGACACTAGGATCCTTCCCCAAGGAGACCTGGCCTCCCTATCATTCAAGGGGTTCTAGGTCTGTAAACTGGCTCAAGTCTGGGAACTGGTTGATGGGCCAGAATTGCTTATTACCATCGTTTGAAGTAGATCTCTGTCCTTTTGCCTCTAAATTCTTTTGTTTATATAAATCTAGTAAAAAATTTTGTAGGTTTCGTAGGTTTGTAGATTTCCCCTCTCTTTCACTTTTGGGAACACCAGGGCTAATCAGCCAATGCCATATGTCTATATGTGTCAGATTATTCTGGTTATTGTTCCACTTCTACTGTCCATGGTGATTAAGTGCTGCTACTTGACCTCTGCCACTTCAGGATCCAATCAAACCTATGGCCCTTAAATTTCTTAATTGAGTAACTGCTATGCCCACTGTGAGGTCTGGCATACAGAGAAGAGCAATAACAGGGCTCTTCAGGGATGCTGGTGCTCCCCTCACAAATCTGTTTCTCAAAGTGTTAGTGAAGGGCATGTTTTCAGGAATTTCCAAATGTGGAGGATTAGGTTTGACATGGCAGATCCACTCCAGCCTTCCCATTTCCCTAAGCTTCATCTACAGTAAACCATGGAATATCAGGCACCTCTAACTCATTCGCTGTGGGCCATCTTTTGAGCCACACTTCTGCCAGCCAGCCGAATAGACTATTAACACCTTTCTTTACTCCACGAGCCACAACATTAAATCCAGAGTCCCTATTTAGTGGGTCCATATCAACAAACTCAGCCTGATCCAGGTGTATGTTTTTTCCACCATTATCCCACACTCATAAAATCCCTTCACATGCTTGTTCATTAGGCTTCTGCTTATAAGAATTAGAAAACTAAAGAAGGTCTTTGGGAGAATAATGGGTCTCCTCATGAATCACCTTATGTACTTCACCTTTTGGTGACTTCTGTGATTGAAGCCCGGTTATGGGCCTAGAGAAAAATTTGGGTGGTGAGGGTGGGTCCAGAGGAGTCCCACCAGTATTCTGTTAATTCCATGCAGTATTGGTTTTCCCAGATATATCAGGAGATACTAACATGGCAGAGAGTAAAGGCAGTGATCCCTCTGCTACAGTGGGTGGTGAAATCTCTTCTTCAGGCAAAATAATCAAATTATGAGGGACTGCATTTGGGTTTCTGCAACCTCAGCCATCTGTTTCTCTTATACCACCTGTGAGCAGGGGCAGAATAGGTAAAGACACAAGGGAGCCAGGCTTGGTAGCACACACCCATAATCCCAGTACTCTGGGAGGCTGAAGCAGAAGAATCACAAATTCAACCCTAACTAGGCAACTGGCAACTTAGCAACTACCTCAAAATAAAGAGGGGAGGGGCTAGGAGTTTATATCAGTACAAAGGACACCTTGGTTGACTTCCTAGCACTGTAACAGCTAGCAGAAACACCCCCCCCAACATAATTAATTAATTAATTAAAGCTGAAGTATGGGCTGGGAGCATTTGCTGTTACAGGACTAGAAAAAGAACAGCATACAGGAATAGAACAGCAGTGGCCATGCAGGACAGCTCTTCTCGTTCTTTCTTCCAACTCATATGTCCTGCACACCCACACCATCTTTGCCACACTTCCCAGAGGTGTCATGCAGGAGCAAAGTGAAGTTCCCCTCATGGAGCTCCCTTTCTAGTGGGCATGGAGTTTATGATCGGCCAGGACACTGTCCTAAATGGCTAAGTCCTATTCAGCAAGGACAGGGGCAGAAAGCACTGGAGGGGGTCTCAGGGATTTCAGAGAACCACCTGATAAAACAATTTTTAACAGCTCTTTGCCTCCAAAACAGTACCACATCCAAGCCCAATGTAGAAAGCACAAAATATGTAGCTAAAATGGGGCACCTCACTCTTTCTTCCCAGAGGGGACTCAGGAAGCTCCACAAATCCTAGTTTCAGAGACACAGCTGGAAAACTTCTACAGCAAATCCATGAAGCAGATTTTTTTTTTAGATATTTTTAGTGGCCGTAAATATTCATCCTTTGAGGGTGGATTTGACATTTGGAAATACCCAACAGTTACTCAGGCTGTTCCTGATTCCTAAAATGGATGGATAACCTGGGACTATCATTGAGACTTTTCTAAAAGGTGATACAAGTTTAGGAAGCCTATCTTGTTGCATAAGGCTAATAGTTTTCAGGGTGGGACAGTACAGTTATGCAAACAGCAACCTTACTATTGGAAGACACTGACTTCTAAAACGAGTCCTGGGAAAGAAGTGCTCATTCTAGCCGTTGTTTCTGGTATATTTTTAAAGTACTTGTGTCCCCTAAGGAAGCATCACCAGCTGGTAGAGAAACAAGTGTTTACAGACAGATGTGACCCTGAAGCTAGGTCTACCGTGTGACGCAATGTGGCCTCGCATGGGGTCCCCCACCCTGTGGAGCTCAGGTTTTCTGATCTGCACAGAGGCGTTGCACCGAATAAGTACACAGAGCCAGCGAACAAGGAGGTGTTCAATATCTTCACGTTGAGGCAGCATAAACTGAGATTGTAATATGTTGTCATCTTGTAGCAATTTTGCTGATTTAAAAAGTATCAGAGGCACACAATCTCAAGTGCCGGAAAACACGTGGAAGCACTGAATTTCATATAGATTACTAATAGAGGCATAAGTTTGCGCAGCTATGTTGAAAACTGATTACTGTAGTCCAGTAGAGCTGCATATTTACATGCCATATAACTCAGAGATTCTACTCCTAGGAAAATGTATGGAAGAAAGATCTATGATTTATCCACGTGCATGTGATGCACATTAGCATGTTCATAGCAGTTCTATAAAATTATGGCAGCACCCAACTGCCAATCAGCTGGAGAGGGGATAAACTCAGCCAGTCACACAGCGCAGCACAGCACAGTAGGTAAAATGAGTGACCTCCACCGGAAGGCCCCAATGCCCAGGGCCACAGAGCCAGCCAGGGCTTGTTACGAAGCTGACCTCCCAGTAAGAGGTGAGAGGAGGCCAAATGGCCAGAGCTGTCGTGGCATTTATGACCACACTTACACTGCTGCTGGTCAGATCAGCTGTGGTATTAGGTTCTCATAGTGAATTGCACATTTCAGAATTCTGAGCTGTGAGCTCCTCCAAAACTTCTACAAACCTCCCACCTCACCCCAGCTATGGAAATATTGTCCTCATGAATCTGATCCTGGGAACCAAAAAAGGCTGAGGACTTCTGATCTATACAACCTACAAGATAAGTAAACCTTAGCAAAAGAATGCTGAATAGAAGGAGTAGATTTTTAAATACACTAACTAATTTGTACATTTTTTAAAGTGTGAAAATAAGGACAGGGATAGTTGCTGATGTAACAAAATGATACCAAAAGTAATACAAAAACATGGTAGGTAGGGGCCCAGAACAATGACTGCCTTGGTTGGAAGGGCCAGGGAGGTCCAGGTAGAATCCACACTACTTCATGTGGTTATTGTCAAGATCCTAGCTTTCGTCTAGGGGACTGGGTTTGGTGCACTCATCACTTGAAAAAACAAAAACCAAATATCCAGATAAATGTAGGAGCTGATCAAAATTAAATGTTCAAAATTTTTAAAAAGTCATTACAGTAAAAGACATATTCCATTGCTCTCCTTCAAAATACTCACTCTGACTTTGAACACACTTGTCCAGTCGCTCCTGTCACTTTCTGAAGCAGTTCTGGAAATGCTCTTTCGTGAGTGTCTTTACAAGGTGCAATCAAAAATACAGTGGTTGATGCTGCTGAATGCCATTCAACAGAAAGGCAAGCTCATGAGACACACCGCGGGGCCCCTCACCCACCACAATCACCAGATCCAGTGCTGTGTGACTTCTGGCTCCCCACAGCATCAAATGACCACAAAAGATAAAGGTGCTGAATGGATCCAAGATGCAGAGACTTATTCATTTCAATGAGAAAAAAAGATAAAATAGCAATGAAACAGTTTCAGAACAGGTTAGTAGGACAGTTATAATAATACATTACGTATTTTTATCTTCATAGTAGTTATTCAGCAGGCAAAATACAGACATGATATCTTGTCTAAACAATGTTAATACAAATCTTTCTTCTCATTGAACTAGGAGAAAATAGCTGTATATTTATCCTAACTGTCTTGTATATACATATGTATTTTTTTTTTCACAACAAAACAGTCCCTTAGGGGCTGGGGAGATAGCTCTGTGGCACGAGTGCCTGCCTGGAAAGTGCAAGGTCATGAGTTTGAACCCCAGACCCGCCAAAAACAAAACGGTCCTTTATTTATATCCCCCTTTTTTGTTTTGTTTTGCCAGAGATGGGTGTTCCTTAAATACTAATTCTGTACATTTTAATAATCACAATAATGTAGTGTTACTTCTTTATATTTCTTGCTAAGACGTGGAATATTTATGGCAAAGAGTATACATCTAGACTTAGAACACCTAGCTGTTATCATTGCTGTCTGATGACTTTGAACAAGACATTCAAACTCAAAGAACACAGCTTTCACCCAGGAAAAATGAAAATTAATAATATTGAAATGCAGGAGTGTAGAAGCAACATCAGCTTCATCACGTGGCATGTTGCACTGATTTGCATATTTTCTCTTTCCCGAGAATACAGAAGCACAAAATAGGACTGGTTTAATCAACAGTGAATAACATCAGAAATTCATAGGAAACGGAAAGAAACTGCCAAGTCCCCATTACCCAAAAGCTTCCCTGCCCCTGGTCACCTCTCATTTAAATCTTGTAACTGATGAATTTTAAGACTCAAGCACAGATTAATACACTGAGCTGTAAAAGGCTCAAGTCAACAGCTTCCGACATTGCCAGTTCTGCTGATAACCCACCACCATTATGGACTACTGGACTATATGCACAGCTACTTTCTCTTAGTTCAACGACAAGAAATATTTGTACTAAGAGTTTAGAAAAGTTACCATGTCTACATCTTATACTCAGAACAACTACTATAAAGATAGCAATATACATTGTATTAATATTGTGGCTTTCTTACTAACATGTTTTGAAACTGTCTCATTGTTATTTCTTTCTTATTAAAATTAATAACATAAAAAAAAGACTGAGCAAAGTAAGTAAACAAGAGCAACTCAAGCCACGTGTTGGGTTGCACAACGCAGGTCAGAGTTCACAGGAGCAGGATGAAGGTGAGGTGAAGGGATCAGGTGGATACAGGCAGCCTTCGGGGTGCAGGAAGCCAGGCTGCTGTCAGGTGAGGAGCTGCGCCCCAGGCTGCTGTGGCTGGCTGCTGAGCACAGGGAGCAGGAGGAGGAACACGCAGGCCACTCAGCAGTGCACAGAGAGCATGCCTTGCGAAGGAGCGCCACGCACCATCGCTACAAACACGTGCGGGCACACGCTACACAGGTGCTTGCTTTCTCTACGCACTCCCTCACCACAAGCACACACGTCTGCACAAATATACACTCTCAAACATACACACACACACACACACACACACACACATGCTTTCCTCATCAACATACACGATCTCTACACACTCTCCATAAACACAAACGCCCCCTGTCCACATGCACAACCACATACTTTACTGAAATAGACTCTCTCTGCAAATATACAGTCTATGAACACACTTTCTCTCTATGCAAAATCTCCACAAACACAATCTCTCCACAAAGACACACACACTCTCCACAAATACACACGCTCCACAAACACCCACACACTTGTCACAAACACACACATGCACAGGTATTTTCTTTCTATAAATATACACAGTGCACACACACACACACACTCTCTCTCCACAAACATGCTTTCTCAGAAATACATGGGCAATACTCTTAGACAAGCAGAATAAAATGTCTAGAAATGTTTGCATCCTCCCCAAAAAGCTGGGTAGGTGCATAGCGCTGTTTTACTTCTTCAACTTAGCGCCCTAAGGGATATGAAAAATATTAGAGCCGCAAATTTGGCCTCTGGATCGGTTTCATAGTGCATTTAATGATCATGTACTATAATTGTGTCACCAATCAATTAGATAAAGTAAGGTACTGCATCAGTCCACTGGCTGTTACTCTTAACAAAACCCTGATGCTTCATGACTTCATAAGAAAGCGATTATGTAATTATTGGAGGCTGGAAGTCCAGGGTCAGTTAGCTGCAGTGGCTTAGCCTGTAGTAGGCCTAGCAATAGATGGCATCCTGCCAGGAATGTATGTGTATGTTTGCACATACATGTACGTGTGTGTGTGTGTGTGTGTGTGTGTGTGTGCAAGAGATCACATTATAAGACAGGAAGCCAGAGTGAGAAGATGAATCAGGCTTGCCCGACACAGCAGCTCCCTCATAAGAACTGACCAGAAGCTCCACAAGTGCTACCTGACCTCTCAAGAAGGCAGCACCCACAGTCACCTCCTGCTATGCTATGCTCTCACAGTTTCCACACAGTCTCTCACACCACCACATAGAGGCTGGCATCTAACAGGTGGGCTCTGAGGAGACTCACACAAACCATGTCCAACCATACCAGGGGGATAGGAGAATAGTGAGCTTGACTTACAATAGACGAAGAAGCAAAACAGAGGATGAAGAGGGAGAGAGAGGAACTTCTCACACATAGCTGGTGGAGGACAAAATTTTCTTTGGAAAATAACTTGTATTGTCTAGGAAGTTTTAAGATTCATATATCCTACAGCCCAACAATTCCATGCCTAAGTCATGCTCCTACAGAAAGAAATATGTATGTGCTAAAAGATATGGTCACATGAACATTATACTCAGCCATAGCCCAAAGCAGAAAAGAAAATGGAATACTGTATAGCAGAGAAAGCAAAGAAACTATAGCTATGCTCTGTGACACAGATGAATCTTCAAAATGAAATGCTGAGCAAGATAGTCATGTGCAAAAAAAAATTCATTCTGAATAATTCCATACATATAAAGTCCCAAATCATGGAAAACAAATATATATGCAAAATAAAAATAAAAGGGACTGTAATTTATACAGGGATTAATGTTATGCATGCAGTTGACCAGGTGACAATTCTCAGATATTAAGTAAAATACACCTTTAAATTTTACAGTGAAGGAGTTTTCTGGATGTGCAGTAGATTTTGTGTAAAGCTATTCACCCTCTATGTTGGATAAGGGTGGGCCTGAGCCAACCAGGGGAAGGTCTTCAGTGAAAAAGCCTGAGGTCCCTGGGACAGGAAGGAATTCTGCCCCTAGCGACCTCCAGATGGGCTGCAGGGTCAGCTTTTCCCTGAGTCTTCACCCTGCAGGCCTCCCCTACAGATTTCCAATTTGCCAGCCAATGCTAGGAATGCTGAGTTTCCTCCCCTGGGTAGTAGTTACATAGATGTGACCTCGATCATTCATTAAGAACTATGGATGCTTTGTATACTCCTGCACGTGTGTGCTGTGTTTTACAATGGAAGTATTAGTAAGTAGCATGGAGAAGTTCACCAAGAGGCATTCAATGACATACTTTGCACCAGATAACTGGGGAGTCATAACAAAATACCCAAACATCAGCATGCCACATCTTCCTCCAGGAATCATGGTGGTCTCCTCTCACTCCCTAACAACTGAATTCTCCTTGTTATGAGCATTGCGTGGCCTTGCCTGTGTCACACGGTGTGTGCTTCTTCAGAGAGAGAAATACTAATCTCTCTTTACTTTCTGCATCTACTTTGGAGTCAATGACCTACTCTAGAAGCTCCATAGTGACATCTTAAGAATAAATGAACCAGCAGGAAGGACAGGCATTCTCTTCCTGATTGGGAGAATTTGGAAAAGCCAATGGAAAAGTGGGTGCAGAAGGCTGGCAGAGCAGTGGGCAACTCCAGCAATGGGGTCACAGGCCAGCTGAGCAGGAGACTAGAGGCAGCGGAATCCAAAGCCAGGTAAAGAGGTAAGGGCTGATTCTCTAGCACACAGGAACCAGTGATCACTTTCTGATCTCATTCTCGATGCGTGAAGACCTCAGAAAACTGGAGAAGGGACCTTGCAAACCATGCTCCTCCCGGCAGTCAGATTGCTCAAGCCTCAACGATCCAATTCTCTGTCAGCAGAACTGCAGGGCTGCAGCGCGCTTGACATTTCCCTTCTCTTAACATTCCAGTCAGAGAGAAACTCAGTTGTTCCTGAGGCACTCAAGAGGTTTCAGAGCACACAAATAATCCTCCTGTGGAAGTGGCCTTTCGTTTCCACCTGGTATGCCTGAGATCCAACACAGGACGGGGAAGGCAGAAGCCCTGAAGCGGATTCGTTGAGTTTTGCCCACACAATTGAGTTACATTTTCTGGTGATTTAATGGTCATTGTGCCATCAAGTAGGCTTGACAACTAATGAAGCAGACTTTCACTTTCTGTGCTCTGAGTGCATGTGTGTTAGTGTCTAGGACAATCAGTAACCTCTATGACAATGCCAGTATGCAGAGAGATTGCCAGCTTGCATGGCATCAGAGAGCATGAGTTCCTCTTCCTGTGCCATTCTTCCCTACAAAACTCTCCTCATTGTGTTCCCCAACTTTACATACCATTTTCTTTTTTTCTAGATATGTATGGACTCCTGTTGCAGCTTTCCTAGTTCTATAGCTTTTTTCTTTAATTGTGTTCATTAAAAATGTAAAGTATTCCCCATAATTGAGTCCATGTTAACAGCAGCAGCAGCAAAAGATGGAATTACAAAAAAGCAGAGAAAATGAGAGGTGAACAAACATCTGAGCAAACCAAAAAAACCTGTGGTGTGTTCCAGTTTGACTTACATAGCTTTTAGTCATTGACTCCCAGTGGCCACTTCTGCATTCTCTAGTAGAAGAGGGGCCGATGTATGGAATGAGCTTGGATGACAGACAGATTGTTGTCCTCATTTGTAGTTATACAGGGCACAGGGTGTAGACATGATAAATTTTCCAATGGTTATTGGTACAATAATTTCTTCTCTTTGATCTGAGAGAAGGTAGTTGTATACATAGTCAAATGTTCCATAATTACAGTGTGTTACTGGAAAAACCAGCAATGTTGGAAGCTGTTGATTAGAGCCTTTTACAGCTCAGCATACTAAACTACCCTTATGTTTTATGCGTCATGTTTAAACTTTTCTGCTGGGTGGCTAAGGGCAAGTTAAAGCAAGACCTGTATAACAAAACATGTAGTTTTTGTACCTCTCAAGGTCAGGCAATTCCCCTCAGGATCGACTTTGGAACCATATACAGTGCTTGGTAGAACTGTTCTTATTGGGGTAAAATTAGTAAAGATATGTACAGGATTTATTTTGGTTGTTTCTGGTTTTTGAGACAAGGTCTCACTAAGCACCCCAGGCTAGGCTCAATCTCGATGCTCCCCAGCCTCCTCAGGAACCTCAGTGCTGGGATTACAAGTGCGCCCTATATGCCCATGTGGTCATCTCTCTATATGAATTCACTGTTATTGCCAGTGGCCCTTCTGATGGGTAACTTCTAGCAATGGACTCGGTAAGAATCTAAACCTTTAAGGGAAAGGCAGAGAGGCAGGTGGGAGGTGAGGAGAGGAAAAAAAACCAGAGAGAAGGGACTCCCTGGTAGCTCACTGAGACAAGATCCTTTAGAATGAAAGAGCAGTAAAAAAGAAACTGTCTCAAGCCCTGCCTGGACCGTTTTTTGGTACTATGTAATTGACATTCGGCAAGGAAAATAGTACTCATAATGAAATGCTTAGGCAATTTCCTGGTAAACTATAATGGGATTAAGACTTGTGGGAAAATATGCCTTGTGCTGATTGCCAGCCAAGAGTGTGGTTAGTGGTCACACATGGCTGGGATGGGGCAGTTCCGGGTTCCTCTCTGTATGGTAGGTGCCAGTGTGCCCTCGCTCTCTCAGACATGCACCAAGGAGACAATGTGTTTACTGGACAAGTGTCTACAGCGTAACATGGTGACAGCCTGACCATTAGCTTTTCCTACAAACTGTATCTTCTGGAAGTTTATTTTTAGAATGCATGGGTTTTTTGGGGTGGGTTGGGAGGAAGGGTTTTGGGGGAGGCTGGCTCAGGCTGCCTTAAGGATGGTTTAGGGGATCAAACCGCCATTCTCTGTACCTGACTGGGATTGCCCACAAGGGGCACTTAAACCACTGAGCTAACCTGAAAGACCCCCTAGAAGTTAATTTTTAGAATATACTCAATACTTTTCTTCTGTAGAAAGACAAAACAGAAACTTGGACAAAGAAACTGCCAGAAAACATTTTGATTTAAGAAAAATGTGACAGGTAAGAAAGAGACATCTTACACAATCCTCTAGTGTGTATGATTTGTTAACATGCTTGTTATCAGCAATGAAAAATTGGAATTTGAAAGTTAAAATATAACACTTATATTACCATAAGCTGTACTTGGGTACACATTGTTAAGTATATACAATAAGACCTGTATGAAAAAAACTCCAAAATTCTCTAATAGTCAAAGATCTAAATAACTGAAAGATATTCTGTGAACATGGACTAGAAAATAGCTCTGTCATGATGTCAGCTTTTTCCAACTTGATCTACAGATTTGATGCAATTTCAGTCAAACTTGCAGCAAGTGACGTTTGTGGGTGTTGACACTCTAACTCTGAAGCTTGTAGGAATACACAAAAGACTCCAAATAGGCAATATCACCAAATGGGACTGTGAGGTCGCTTCCAGATCTACCATACAGCTAGCAACAACTGCTGGTGTTGATGGAAAAACAGAGAAACAGACCTCAGGAACGGGAGAGGGAGCAGACACGACTATGGGCTGCGGCTCTTTGAGAAAGGGGCAAAGGCAACCCAGTGGACAAAGGGCCATCTTTCCAACAATATGTGCTAGAGCTCCTGGACATCTCTGGGCTGCACAGGGAGTTAGTAACAGACCTCACACATTTCATAAGAAACAATTTAAAATGAACTATAAACCTAAATGTAAAATGTGACACTGTACAGCTCCTAGAAAACAACGTGGAAAAAACATAAATGGCCTTGGGTTTAGTAATGACTTTTTCTTTAAGTGATGACTTTTTAAAGATAGCACCCAATATAATCCATTAAAAAAATTGATAAATTATGCTTCATTAAAATTAAAAATTTTGGCTCTGTAAACCGTACTATTAAATAGCGAAACATAGACTTGGAGAAAATATTTTTGAGACACATGTATGATAGAGGACTGGTAGTCAAAATGGACAAAGAAATCTTAAAATCCAAACATAGGAAAATATGCACCCAACCTTAAAAACAGCCAAATACAAAGAAAGCTGCTTCACCTAAGAAGATATGCAAAGGACAAGCATATGAGAAGATGCTCCACATCATATTTCATTAGAGAATCACAAACCCACCATGAGCTTTCATCACAAGCTCATCAGAGTGGCTAAAATCTCAAACACTATAACACCAAATCCTGCCAAAGATGTACTGCAACAATAAATTTTATTCATTGCTATTCTGATTTTTTTTTTTAAATGGTGCAGCCACTTTGGAAGATAGCTTGGCAAAACCAAACATACTCTTACCAGCTGATTCAACAACCATACTTCTTGATATTTATCCAAATGAGTTGAAAACTTACATCAACACAAAAATCTTTGCTTGAATATTTATAGCAGTTTTCCTCATAATTGCAAAATTTGGAAGCAACCAAGTTGTCCTTCCATAGGTAAATAGGCATCAAACGTTAGCACTTTGCATTTAAATGAACACTCAGCAATTAAATGAACTATCAGGTGACAAATAAACACAGCAAAAAGCTGAGTGTGTATCGCTAAGTCAGTTTGAAAGGCTATATATCAAATTATTTTAAGTGCAAGATATTCTGGAAAAGGCAAGCTTTGGAAATGATTAAAGAAACTGGCTACCAGGGATTCTAAGAAAGAGAGGGCATGATAAGTGGAGCCCATGGGGTTGAGGGGCAGTGAAACTGTCCTGTGTGTATTTGCTTTGGTTGGCCACATCTCATTATATATTTACCAAGTACAGAAAATGCACAACACTAAGAGGAAACCCTAACATGAACTAAAGGCCTCAATAGTAGCATAGCCATCTGTTGGACTCATCTGTCATAACGAATGAACCACACTAAAGCAAGATGTCAAAAAAAATAAATAACAATAAAGCAAGATGTTAAAAAAAATATGATGATAAGTAAGCATATGGAAACTTTCTGTATTTTCCACTCATGTTTCTACAAATTGAAGTTGATCTTTAAAAGATAATTAAAAAAGCTTCCTGCCCATGTGCCTACACAATGGTCCTTTTATTTCACAAGGGAAAGATAAAATGAATTAAAAGGAGGATCACATTATCACCATTATTTTATCTTTTTGTATATATGTATTGTGAAGGTTTTCCAGTTACTAAAATCTCACATTGTTTTGGCCATGTTGGTTTCTACTTATACATACAGCAAGTAATTATATCAGTTTCCTACTGTTAAATATTTAGGCTAGTCCTACCTTTTGGTAAATGTATGACACTATGATAATGGTTTTCATTTATATCTTCTTCAAACATGAGCGAGTCTTTGGTGAGGATTAGGTCCTACAAGCAAAGTTGTCTGATATAATCATATCTATGATTAAGGCTTTTCACAGGTATTCCCAAATTTCCCTCCAGAAACAAACCAATTTTACTCCTGCCAGTCTGTTCTCTTGCAAATGTCAACTAGTACAATGAATGCAAAATGATGATAATTCCACAGGCAAAAGATATCTCATTAGTTTTAATGTACATTCTGTTACTAATGAGCTTCAATATGTTCTAACTTGCTACTCAGCCATATATAATTCACATTTATGACTTTATTAAAAGGTATTTTAAGTCAATTAACGTTTGGAAGAAAACAATGGCCAGAGTCCACTTTTAACTGTTTTAAAAAATTTAAATCTCATGGTTCTCATATTCAGTAATGGCACTTAATTCAGATGTTGCTTTTAAGTACAGAACAGAGATAATAGTAATTAATTTTCTTCAAAGAACATTAAATTTAAAATTCACTTCTATTAGTGGAAATCTGCTGATTTAAAAGAAAAAGCATAATGCTAATGAAACATTTTGGTTTCAGCTAGACTTCTTAAAAATAATTTGTTTATTATGTAGCACAACTAATGAAAAACAAGTGAGCTATAGAAATATAATAGGGACAGACTATCCCACCATCACAGAAGGCAGGTGGACATAGAACAGCTATGGGAACCTGGTGAGACCTGCCCACCCTTGCCACTATTTTGAGAACTTTATGGAGCATCAGCCTGTCCCATCATCCTAGGAGCTTTCATGAGCTGTGGTTTGCCCATATTGAACCCCGCACAGCAGGAGCATTTGTGATCCTACCTTGTCCCCCTCCACTATTGTGGGAGCTCTGTTGGCCCATCCCCCACACTTTCTCATTACTGCTGAGTCTGGGTGAGTGTTGGCAGCTTCAAAAATGTCAAAACAAAGAAGGAAAATTCAATCTCAGACATCCAGCCCACCTTGAACAAGTCGAGGAAACAAAGACACAGACGAACTTGGACATAACACACCTGAAACTTCAGAAATCATAGCAATTGATGTAAAGAAACAACTGCATCCAGCTGCAGAACAAATCAGATAAGAAATAATCTCTCAGGTTGAAAAAGAAATGACAACAATCATGAAAGAATTACTCAACACATCTATAGAAGGCATAGATTAAAAAAAAAAAAGAACAAGAGAAGAATGATGGAAACATTGAACAAGCAATACAGGAAATAGTTACAATGCATGAAAAAGACTCAAACAGATATCCAGGAAATTAGGAATTTCATTCAAAGCTGATAAAACCTCTTGAACAAAGCTGAAGATAGACTTTCAGACTTTGAAGACAGCATTGCAGCTGGTGAATGTGAAAGAAAAGATCTCTTAAAAATAACAAGGAAGGCCCAAGACCCACCAGAAACTCATTTGACTCAGCACCCAGGCCAAGTGTGTGAGTGAGAACCCCTGGGGCCTGCTGGAAACTCATTCAACCCAGCAACCAGGCCCAGCTTGTCCAGCATGTGAGTGGAAATTAATCCATCAGACACACCTGGTGTGGAACTCTGCAGCAGAACTCCCTACAGAGAGGCTAGAGGCAAGACCCATCCAGCTAATCCAGGAGCAGAACATCTTGCCAGAGTGGCACAGCAAGTTCACTTCCAAGGGCTGCACCAGGAAGAAGTGGAGCACAGCAGCCAGACCCAAGCCACACCCACCTGGATGAGTTTGAACTTGGTAGATCCAGACATGGTACTAAGGTAAGAACTCTACCAAAGCTTTACACCAAAGGTCAGAAGGCAGGGCTGTACAAAATGACAGAGACAGAGCAAAATGTAGCCTCAGGCTTTGAGCCCACAGAACGAATGCAAAAGACAATAGCATAGAAGAAGTTGGAAATCACACCTGAAATCTCTGAAATAATATCATCTGAAGTAAAGAAACAATTGCAGAAAGATGTAGAGGAAATCAGATCAGAAATAATTTCTGAAGTTAAAAAAAAAAAGAAATGATAACTATAATGAAAGAAGTACAAAGTGCTTCTAAAGAAGATACTCATAAAAAAGTAGAGGAAAATAGAAAAATGATGGAATCCTTGAATGAGCAATTTAGGAAAGAAATAAAATACATGAAGCAGATTCAAAGTGCCATACAGGGAATTAGAACCTCAATCACAAGCTGGCAAAACCATTTCAATGAAAGTGAAAATAGACTTTCAGACCTTGAAGACATCATTGCAACTAGTGAAAAGGTAAGAGATCCCTTAAAAAGAACTAGGATACAGGAGAAAATAATTCAACATCTACAAGACATGCAAAGATGAACAATGTAAGACTAATAGGCATCAATGAGACAGGAGTCAATACAAATGATAAAAAAAGAATATGAACAGAAGTAATAACAGAAAACTTCCCAAATATGGAAAAACAATGTGACATTCAAGTAACTGAAGCATATAGAACTCCAAATAACATCAACCTAATGAAAACCACACTCAGACATATAATAATCAAGGTCCCAGCAATTCAGCACAGGAACAGTATACTAAAAGCCACTATAAAAAAAAAACAGATCACATTTAAAACAAAACTCATCAGAATAATGGCAGATTCCCAGCAGAAAAGCTTAATTACGAGGCATAGAATGCAGAGCTAGATTAGTATGATGAGCTGTAAGAGGCTTATACCAACAGCCTTCAACATTGCCAGTTTCACCAGTATCCCACTACAATTATGGAATATTGGACTATATATACAACTACTCTCTCTTTGTACAAAGAGAAGATAAAAAAATTTTTGTTGTTTTTTTCTTTTTTTCCTCCCCTACTAATATAGATTAAAAAATTTATCATGTCTACACACTGTGCTCTGTATAACTACTATGAGGACAACAATATTCAATGTATCAATTATTATGAATGCACTACTAATGTTTTTTGAAGCTATCATATTATTTCTTATTAAAAATTTTAAAAAATATATTAAATACAAAAAAATAAAGTTTAGAATATCAAAAAAAGAAATACATATTTTAATAAAGACAGTAAATCAAAGAACAAAAAAAAAAAGAAGAAGAATGGCAGATTTCTCCAAACAAACCATCAAGTCAAGAAGAGCATGGAACAAAGTACTACAAGTCTTGCAAGAAAACAAATTCCAATCCAGACTGCCCTGCAAAACTCTCAAGTTTTGGAGAAGTGAAACACTTCCATGACAAAGAAAAACATGAATAATTTTCATGATGAAAAAACCAATCCTACACAGACTACTAAAAGATATTCTAGGAAGAGATCAAAATGACCACAACTCTATGAATAAGAATGGAAAGAACCCACCAAATAGTGTAATCAATTAAACACAGGAAAAAAAGAGGTTATGCAACATCCATCTTTCAATTATTCTTTTGTATACAGCAGCGAAATATTTCCATCAGCATATTCTACAAATGGACTTCTCCTGCACTCTATGAGTCATGATCCCGTCTAAGTCTACAGGGTGAATATCAAGGAAATAGCAGTGGCTCAGTCCCAAAAGTGACACCTGGCCACCAGTAAGCATCATGGACACTGTCCATGTCCATGACATACTGGAACTTCGTGCAATATTCTATCCCTAAACTGTTAGAAATGCTGGTCATATATTTGCCATTCTAATCTTTAGGTTATATTTTATTCTTAATAATTCTTTACTATCATGAAAACTTTCTCTTAGTTAATATTGTTGTATATATTAACCTATTCAAATGCTATGTGAGTACTCTGAATTGATCATAGATTCCTACGTATGGTACACAACATTCTGGCCTCTTAGTTGGATTCACAATTTAATTTTAATTTTGGAATATTGTTTTGAAATATTTAATTTTTAATTAATTCACATTTAATTAATTTTCTGAATATTGTTTAACTTTAATTGTTTTATGATTATACTGTATTTTTGACTTACAATCTATTTATAAGACATGGTATGATATTTTCTCCTAGTATTAGAAGCTAAAAAGTATATTTTCATCTTCCATTCACTTTTGAAAAATAAAAGGGAAGCAGGAAATAACAACAGCTACAAGATGATGCAAAGAAAGCAAGAAAAAGACTAATAGTTGTCATAAAAAAGAAACAATGGGCATCAGCACAAATGACATAAAAAGATTATTTGCAGAAGTAGTAACAGAAAATTTCTGAATCATGGAAAAGAATTTGACATACAAATAAGTGAGGCATATAGAATTCCAATTAGCCATTATAAAAATAAATCTACACCTAGGCACATAGTAATCAAGATCCCAGAAATTCAGCAAAAAACAGAATATTAAATCTGTCAGAGGAAAAAAAAGACCACCTATAATGGAAATCTCATCAGAAGCATGGTAGAAGGGCTGGCCAGATAGCTCAGCAGACTAACGTACTTGCTTAGGCAGAGTGCAGCAACTAGGGTTCAATCCCCAGCATGCCATGCTGGCCCCGCCCTGGATGTGCTGAGACAGTGATTGAGACTGGGCATGGTGGCACACTCCTGTAATCCCAGCACTTGGGAGGCTGAAAGCAGGAGAATGACTGAGTTCAATCTGTGTAGTGAGACCCTGTAGACCCTGTACTAAATACATTTTTTTAAAAAAGAATCATGATAGATTTCCCAATAAAAACCATCAACTCAAAAAGATCCTAGTCTTAAAGTATTCAAGATCTTGAAAGAAAACAGCTTCAAACCCAGATTGATGTACCCTGCAAAATTATCTATCAAATTTAATGGCAAGATAAGCTATTTCACTGAAGAAATTCATGACCACCAAATCAATGCTACAAAGTACTGAAATATATTCTAAACTGAAATTAAAACACCATAATTCCAAGAACAAAAAGAGAAAAAAAACTACCATACAGGACAAGCAATCAAACAGAAGAGATAAGCAGGGAGCCAACAGTAGGAAAACAGTCATAGCCATCAATGTAAATGGCCTCAATTCACAAATCAAAAGAAGCAGACTGGCAGGGGGGATCAAGAAACAAAATCCAACAATATATTGTATACACTAAACACATTTAACTCAAAAGGAAATTCATAGACTGAAAGCAAAAGGATCGGAAACAATACTCCATGCAAAAGAAATCCAGAAAAAACTAGGGGTAGCTATTCTGGTTGCTAACAATGTCAACTTCAAACAAACAAATATATGATTAAATAATGCTTCTTTTTTTAGTATTTTGTATTCTTTAAGAAATAAAACATATACTTTAAAAAAAACATGACCATATGATAAAGAAGGTCACTACATACTTGTTAGGGAACAACTACATGAAAAAGAGATAATAATCATAATTATATGTGCACCTAATATAGGAGCACCCACCTGCATAAGAAAATTTTTGATAGACATGAAAAATTAATTGAATAGTAACACAATTGTAATGGGGGACTTTAACATCTTACTATCACAAGCAAGTAGATCAACTAAGCAAAAAAATCAGCAAACAAAGAGAACTAAATGAAACTTGTGAAGAAATAGCAGATCTTAACAGAGTGTTTCACCCACCAACATCAGAACACATATGATTCTCAGCTGCACATGGGACATTCTCCAAAAATAGACCATATACTAGCACTTAGAGTATGCTTAAGTAAATGAAAAGTAATTAAAATTATCCCATGCATATATATAAGGTTAACACTCAAAAAGCAATAGCATTTCTGTGCACAAATAACAAATGCACCAAGAGAGAAATTAGGGAAACGATACCTTTCACAATAATATCTTTAAAAAATGAAATATTTAGGAATTAATCTCACAGAGGAAGTAAAAGATGTATGCAGTGGAAGTTACGGTATTCTGAGAAAAAAGATCAAAGAGGGTTTCAGAAAATAGAAAGATATGTCTTGCTCCTGGATAGGAAGAATCAACATTATGAAAATGGTCATACTCCCAAAATTGTTATACAGATTCAATGCAATCCTGATTTAAATACTATTCAATACCTCGCAGATCTAGAGAAAACATTCCTGAAACTCATCTGGAACCAGAAGAGCTCTAGAATATCAAAAGCAATCCTGGGCAGCAAAGAAAAGGCAAGAGGCGCTACGATACCTGACATGAAATTATGCCACAAAGCTACTGTGATAAAATCAGCATAGTACTGGCAAAAAAAAAAAAAAAAAATGAAAATCACTGGAAGTTACAGACGCAGTTACAAACATACTCAGCCACCTTATCCTTGTCAAAGGGTTCAAACACAGTCACTGGAAGAAACATAGCCTCTTTAATAAATAGTGCTGGAAAAACTTGCTTTCCACATGCCTGTAGTATTCGATACGTTGTGTCAACTTGAGGAAGCTAGGCCGGATCAGCTCCACTGGTTCCCAGCTGTAGGAGTTCCATCCTGCAGGATGAGGAGGGCCTGCTCTGGGACATGATTGATCCCATCTTCAGGTGTGATTGGTTCCACCCTAGGGTCAGACAGGCCATCCCAGAGTGACTCAGTATAAAAAGTATATAAAAAGGAGTTGAGAAAGACTTTATGGCCAGGCCAGCCCAGCTCTACTCTGACCCACTTCCTTGAAGAACTCCTGGTCTTTGGAGGAGTTTGATCTTCGCAGCCACGCCACTTCAGAGGAGCTCCAATCTTCACAGTGGAGCACCGACACAGAATTTGGAAGAGAGAGGCTTGATGGACGCCGTAGCTGCTGCTCCTCCTCTGTTCTTCATTGTTTTCTGCTGCCAAGAACTGTGTCATTTGCCTTGGGGCCAGCAGAGTATGAACTGAAGCCTCCACAAACTGTGAGCTAAATAAACCTTTCCTTCCTTCATTTTGAGTGTCAGGTATTTGTCCCAGCAACCAGTAAAAAGTGACTCAGGCAATGCCAAAGGCTAAAATTAGACCCATGTCTTTCACCATGTACTAAACTGCAATCAAAATGGATCAAAGATTTAAATATTGAGACAAAAATACTAAATCTTCTGGAGAAAATGTAGGTAGATAGGTAGAAATCCTACAGATATAGGGATAGGTAGAAAGTTCATGATTAAAAGCCAAATTGCATGGGGAATATTTCAAAAAAATCACACGTTAGATCTCATCTTTTTGAAGTTTCTGCACATCCAAAGAAATCACCAGGGCTGGTGAGATAGCCCAGTGGTCTGAAGAGCCTGCTTTGGCAAGCTTAGGCAAGCATGTGGGGACCACAGTTCAATCCCTGTACCGTATGAGCTGGCCACAAAAAAAAAAAAAAAAAAAAAAAAAAAAAAAAAAAAAAAAAAAAAAAAAAAAAAAAAAAAAAAAAAAAAAAAAAAAAAAAAAAAAAAAAAAAAAAAAAAAAAAAAAAAAAAAAAAAAATCACCAACAGAGTAAAAAGAAAATGCATGAATTGGAAAAAAATATATATATAGCTGTCTCTCAAACAAAGTACTTCTATCTAGAATATAGAAATAATTTTTAAAAATCATGCCCCAAAAATTCAAAGACTCATTCCAAAAGTGGGCATCT
>PVKN010005645.1:0-30259 GCA_004027915.1 Capromys pilorides | reverse complement strand
CAAAACAGTTTCTTTCTACACTCACTGGTCTATAAAGGAGAACAAATTATAACTGGAAGCTTGCTTGGTAATCTTGGAATTAGAGCTGGGGCATTTAATTCTGCATTTAAAATGTTCTCTGACACTGAGCTGTGTTTGCCTGGGCCATCCATCTTTCTAGTGGCAGAGTTGTCACAAAGGGAACGTGGAGCTTGAAGAACTTTGGCCAGATCTGTGTCCATGCATAGGCCTCCTTTTCTCTCCCTTCTTCACTGGCCAGCACGTGTCTCATCCACACCTTCTTTCTATGGAAAGGCAGGGGCCTTCAGCCACAATTTCTCCTGCAGAGAGCCTTCAGATTGCTTAGAGTGATTTTGTATATCTTTTCTCTGAAATACATTCTAGTATGGGATTTTATTAGTAATTAACTTTTTAAAAAAGTAATATTTCATCTTGATAGGAAATGCAAACGAACTAAGGGTGGTGGTGCATACCAGTAATCCCAGCTATTCCAGAGGCTGAATCAGGAGGATTGAATGTCTGAGGCCATCTTGGGTGACTTACTCTGACCCTTATTGTCTTTGTTACTCTTCTTTTGTTTCTGGAACGAATAACTGACACTGAAAATGAAGGAAGGAAAGTTTATTTAACTTACAGTTCCTGAAGGTTTCAGTCCATACTCGGCTGGCTCCAAAGCAGAGAGGCACATGGCAGAGAGCAGCCGTTCATGGCAGTGGACCAGTAACAATGGCAACAGAGAGAAAGTCTGTCTCTCTGTCTTTCTTATATTACATTTAGGCTCTTTGCCCCAGGCTGGGTGTAGCACTCACACCGATAATCCCAGCAGTACTAAAACCCATAATCCCAGTGGGTCATGAGTTAGTCTCTAACTATAGAAATCCCCTCCCCATGACTGCATGAGGCTTTAAGGGGACAACTATACAAAAAACCATGACACTGACCCAAAAGTTTTAAAAAGTGGAGGGGACTGTGGTTACACCTCACTGCTGTTAGTCCCACAGACAAAACCAAACAAAAACTAAACCAAAATCCTATACATATACACAAATGCAAATAGTACAAAAGAAAAGTTGGTTCCCCCATTATATCCCAGTTTTTGATCCCTCAGTCCCTCTCTCCAATAGGAACAGCTGATTCTACTTCATGTGTCTCCTGGAAAAGCAGTCTGCTTACATACATAGCACACATGTGGCTTTTTGACTCCACAAAAGTGAGAACATGCCATATTCACTGTAACACAGTCTAATGTTCCCATATGGGCATATGCATGTCAAGCAGTTTTTCTTCATAATAATCCATTAGATAGACTACTTTACTTAACCAGGCTTGTACTGAACAATTTATGAGAAAAAAAATAAATCCCACAAAGCTTCAGGAGGTAAAGATGTAGTATTGGTATGTAAGTGGACAGAATGATTGTTGGAGTGACACAGATCCATTAACACAGAACTTGGTGTGCAACCTGTTGCACACAAGAGTGATTTTACATTTAAAAGGAGATCCTAGAGTTTGAGTTGCAGGAGCATGTAGCAGGCAGTTGTGATTTTGTAGATATTTCCAAGTTGTCTTACACAAGAGGTTACATCAGTTCATGCTTCCACCAAAACTGGAAGGTCCCTGTTTTCTTCCTTTCTTCCTTTCTTCCTTCTTTCCTTCCTTCCTTCCTTCCTTCCTTCCTTCCTTCCTTCCTTCCTTCCTTCCTTCCTTCCTTCCTTCCTTCCCTTTCTTTCTTTACATGTACTGGGGATTGAACTCAGAACCTTACACTTGGCAGGCAGGCACTGGCCTTGTTTTTCTATAACTGACTCAATACTTCTTATGGTTCAACCTTTTGACTCTTGTCAATCAGATTTCAGAGAAATAGTGTCAAAGTTGTTTCACTTTGCAGTTTTGTAATTATGATCCAGAATGAGTGCTTCGTTTATAAGTCATCTGGATTTCTTTCTCAGTGAGTTACTTTGCCATGTACCTTAACAATTTTCTTTTTCTGTTGGTTTGTGGTGGCTTTTAAAAAATTGATTCAAAACTCTTTTGATAGTAGAACAGCTGTCCTTTTCCTAACATTTTGTACATCTTCTGTTATCAATTATAGATTATGATACCCTTTCCTTCTCCATTCTCCTTCCTCACCCTCTCTCCTTCTTATAAAGTACAATTAATTTTTTAAAAATAATATTTACTATTTCCTTTATTGCATCTATGTTACAGATGTGGCTAATACGTGGCTTCCCTTTTCTCACTGTATAAACCAAGTTTCCTATATTTTCTTCTACTATTTTAACTGTTTTCATATTTTTTTGCACTCAAAGCTTTATTCTACTTGGAGTTTTGAAACAAGCGACGTATTGCAGCAACTTTTAAATTATTTTTTCAAGGTAGTAAGTCAGATTATTAGGTATCTCAATGCCATTAGTATTCACTTATACCTTTCTTGACTAACTTAAGTGTTTATTATACAGTAGGCCATGCTTGCATTTGTGCCTGTATGAAGGCCTTAGCCTTTGGTCTACTCATATGCCAATATGAGTAGCCCATATGGGCATATGCATGTCAAGCAGTTTTTCTTCATAATAATCCATTAGATAGACTACTTTACTTAACCAGGCTTGTACTGAACAATTTATGAGAAAAAAAATAAATCCCACAAAGCCGTATGCTTTGCCCCCCAAAACTTCTTCTTTTCTTTCTTTTTTTGGTCTCTGTTGGGGTATGAGTCTTACTCATCAGCTTTTGCTTTCAGAGTTTTCAGAGCCACTTTTGGATAAGTTTTCCACATGAATTCGTGGAGCTGCTGCCTAGCTTCCCCCCTCAGTGGTGTTCTCCGTGAGGATAACGGTCCTCCATGAAGCACAGTGCCTGCTTTCTTCACAAGTCTTACAGTGTACGTCGTGTCCTCAGTTCCAAAGTGATGCCTGGAGGCAGCCTTTGGCCCTGAGCTTTACTCCCACTTCTCTCTCAGGTTTCTTGGAGGCTTCACCCTGAGACTAGAACTCTTTCCTACCATGACCCTCTTAGTGACTCCTGCTTTTCCTTCGTGTCTCTCTTTCTGCTTCTCAGGATGTGGCCTGTGACCCCACCACCATGAGTTCCTACAGGCAGCTCCGTGGCTCAGCACTGTGGCATGTCCTGTGTCCCTGTCTGTGCATACCACCAGGGCACAGACTGCACAAAGGCACAGCCATGCAGATCTATGTACCGCTCTGTCCTAGCAGCTGCACAGTGTGCCAACCCTTCGAGTTGTACAGGTGCACATGACATAGATGCGTGAACACTGTCTCCGCACGTGTGAAGCTGTCCTCTAGAATTCAAATCAGACTACTTATGACTTGGTCTCTGAACCACGGATGCTTAAACACCCAGGCAGGACTCTTTGGAAATCATCAGGCTGACATGTTTATGTATATAATTACCCTTTATGGAGTTAAAACACACAGTGCTAGTTCGTGCACAGTAAGAAGTCAACGGAAAGGCCAAGCCTAATGAGGTAGGCTTCTACCAGAAAGAGAGCTGAGAAGGGAGGTGGAGAGGGCATGGGCAAGCAGTGTAGAAGGGCGAGGCACAACGACAGAGATAAACCCAGGGAAGAAGAACAATCCCAGGGACACCTGATCTCCAGCTGACAAACGGGTCTAATGAGAAAGATTTGTGCTACTCTGTCCCGTAATAGCTAATAATGGATAGTCCTGTGGATCAATTGCAGTTTTTCCTGTGACTGCATTTATGGTACTTCACATAAAATGTGGTGTAAGAGTGAGATTTCAAATGTGATTTATCCTTCTCATAGTACGATAGTATGACTATTTATTTCTCTCCAAGAACTAAGATTATAAAAAGATGTGTCGGGGCCAGTTTAACACAGCATCCCATATATGCACTACATGCATTCGGCCTATCTTATGAATGTTTAATAGAGCTTCCTGTATAATTATAATAACACTATTAGGCATCTGAGAAATTTTGATGGTTGCTTGCAAAATTGATAATAAAACAACTGATAGACATAAGAGATTGGAAGGCTTTTAAAAATAGAGAAGGGAAGTCTATAGGTGAACAGCTTGTGTTGAATAATCCAAAAAGATAATTCTCCCTCAGGATAAATAACATCCATTTATTTATATTTACGCAATGCGGTATGTGCATACTACACATACAAATGAAAATATTTCAGATTCCACATGTATTTTGACAGTGAATTTTTTTTTTAAAGGAATGGGTGTTATGAAACTGACTTATGGTATTTAACTCTCAGGAGAAAAGTCTGATGTTTGGCTGAGTCACGGGTCTCTTGCTAAACCTGGGTGACCCTCTGGCATTTAACTTCTCAGCCGTTTCCTTTCTTCTTTCAGGGAAATGTTCTTTCACTGCTGAAATAATGACTTTTGAAGCTGAGCTCACTGGTCCCTTTCACTTACTCAGCCTGCCCTAGAATCCACAGTCATCACTGCTCCTTCCTTGCACTTTGTAGCTATATATATTTCAGAGGTGGATAGCTGTTCCATGGACAAAGTCATCTTTACCCAGAGTAGCTGGGATGGAGGTCAGGAAATAACTGTTGATATGTGTTTGGTTGAATGATTGATCATTTCCTACATTAATTTGGTCAGTCAACAAACATGCTTTGAGCATGTCTTTTCATTTGGCATTTTTAATATATTTACTATTTTCATTCTGGGTATCAAGACCTAAGTCAGCTCCTACCATGTATACTTTTCAAGGCTACAAACAGTCCCCTTCCAGTTGGGTCACCCTCTCCCTCTTTCTCCCAACATCCCAAGGGACCGCCCCTCAAAGCGTGTGCACAATCCTGGCTTTGGAAGTTGGTCAGCACCACCGCAGGCTGTAGGCTTGGACCTCCCCCTCTCCCACACTGGCACACTGAAGATGACAAGGTGCACCACCATTTTTTGTGGGGAGCTTGGGCAGGAGATAGCACTTGTGATAAGGTCAGACTCCTGGGTGGTTAAAAACTCCTGTAGTGAGTGTGGTAATGAGTGAGTGGGGTAATGAGCCCCTGCTATTTTGCACTCATCGCTAAAGCTTTCTGTGTCTCTATATCCCCATCTGGAAAATGGGTCGACGACAGGACCTTTTTCACTAGAGTTCTGTGAGGTTACATTGGGCCAAGGCATGCAAAATGTTTGCAATGGCACCTGGCCCACAGTCTGCATTCCGGTAGGATTTATTCTGTGTGGCTATTCTCACCTGTGTAGGGCTAGAAAGCAGATTCTGTAGGCTAGCAGAGAACTGAAACACAAATGGCTCTGCCTTGAGTTGGGCCATGAATAGGTACTGTGGCCAGCACATTTGTAAAGGGGGTTCATTTCCTTACTGCAAGTGGTGTGGGCTTGCACATGGCTGTCCTTTTGCAGGGCCTGGTGAGCTCAGCTGAGTGGGATCCTGACCACTTACGTGCTGAGTGGTCACAAGACAGATTTAGCCGCTGTTTTATTCAGGTCACAGCCTTGGCTTTGCAGTTTTGGTGTAGTCTGTAGTCCTCATATCAGGTTGTTTACTGGCAGCTCCTCTGAGCCCTGAGGCAGTCAATAGGTGCTCCATTGGCTTTTTAAATTACTCTCACTCTTTAACGATAAGCCCTTTATCAGTGATATACTTTTCTTTTTAAAAATTGTAGTCGAATGCAAATAACATAAAGCTTGCCATTTTAACCATTGAAAAATGACAGTTCTGCAGCTTCATTGTAGATGCACAGGGCCCCTTCTCCACCCTCCATCTGCAGATCCCTTGCAACTTGCAGAACTGCAACCCTGTGGACTGCTCAGTGGCTCCTTGCCCGCGGCAATGCCACTCTTCCCTCTCTCTCTTGCAAATGTGACTTCCCCAGGTACCTAAGAAAAGATGTGTTTTTCAAACATTGATATAACCCTCGAACTACAGTTTTTAATAGGAAATTTGTTCATATAAATTTACCCTCTTTTCTACAAAATAATTGGTCTATCTTGTAAATTTATACAAACACTTGCAATTGGGGTTCCTTTCCAATATTACTTTTGTAGCTTAGTAGCAAAGAAACAAATCTATACCCCATCCATAAAAATGATTAGAGGTTAATATGAGAGGTGCAACCCAGAAGGGAAATCGAGTGTCCATCACGCCGCATCTGTCTCTAATCCCACCACCTATAAAGGTTGGCTGAAGAAATGCGCTAAAGTCAAAACGGCCCCTCCAAGAGATCCCAGAGTTTTATCACTAGAATCGTTCTTTGTTCTTGATGCCATGCCTGATGCTCATTTTTATCTGTGCCATGCTTGATCTGTCCTGACACCGGGGCAGGAATAAGAGCTCCAACATTTCTCTTTGCGCAGAGTGATTTAGCCTGACTGAAGGCCAGCAGCCCTCAAACTGCATTCTGCTATGAACCATGCTGATTTGGATGCTGCCTGGAATTCTTTCAGTCCAGGATCGTCACAGGAGTGACCCTCACATCTCAGAAATAGAACATTGGTTTATCTGAAATAACAGGAAAATAGAGAAAGACATTAAGATAATACACATATTTGGATTTGAGTTTCAAGCTTTCATTTTTTATGAGCATTCATTCCGTGGCTTAGGAATACAGAAAAGAAAAGAAAAAATAGATGAAATTATTTGCTATTACTTTCTTGAAAGCAAGAATAAAATCTTTCTATCAGCATATTATATGTATCAACCACTTAATTTTTATAGAATGAATAGTAGAAATGTGACAATTTATCATCAGTATTTGAATAACCGAGGATCATAATTTTATATAATAAGGTTAACAGAATAAAAATGAGAGGGAATAAGTAGAAAAAGACATAAAATCCCCATCTGCCCCTAATGGCTGGCATAGTTGCTGTAACTGAGCTCAACATTCACTCTCCGCTTCCTGGCAGTGCGAAGAGAAGCTCATTATTAGGAAGGAGCTTGCCTCCTAATTCCACAGGAACACAGCCCAGTCTGGCACTGTGTTTAACGGAAGAAGAGTGAGGCGACCCTCAGCTTTTATGAAAAATACAGAAGTGGATTGCATTTTTCTTCCTCCTGAGAAGGCCCGTAAGAGGTGAGCGAAGAGACCAGGCAAGGACGCTAGCTCTGCAAGGAAGCTACAGCCATCCATGAATGGACAGCTCTGGGGCTGTAACGACAAGCTGGCACCACACAGGGTCTTGCACTCCTGTTTCCACATGCCCCGGCCTGAGCTAGGCTCCATAGAACCGGACTGCTGGTCGTTTGATCTCCTCTGACCACAGCCTGGAAGATTTTAGTCTCGGCTTCTGGGGAAGGCCTGATTCATTCTCTTTGTAAACCAGACAGACAGATGGTGGGGGCTGACATCTTTTTATGAGGACTGAGCAGCTCAGCCTCTCGGTGGGAGCTTCCCCGCCTGCCTGTGGAGATGAGCTGTGGCGGTACCAGCAGGAGGACCTGCGGGCGCCGGGAGGCCACTCTGTCATTGCCGCAGACCTTGGGCACGGGATTGGGACCCCAGTGTGGCAGAGACGGTTTTGGCCTGGAAGTGATTGGAAGCAGATGTGACCAGGTGGCTTTCAGGGCTGCAGGGGACGCCCCCTCAAGTTCCCACACTGGCTGCGACCTTGAGAGCAGCGGTCCCCGCGTGAGCCTGCCAGGATGCATTAGCTGTAGAGTGCACCCCAAGTCCCAGTGTGAGGGTCTGGTGTTTCACACCAGCTAGTGTTAGAAAACACTGCCTCCAAATGCATATCAGAACTTAAACAGAAACCGACCACATTCTTGGCAGTAGTTCAGGGTTGGGATCCTTTTCGTTCTGAAGCGCTTCAGGGTTTAATATGGTAAAACTGTGACATGGTACCTGCTAAGAACTCAGCTTTCTTTTGCTGGGTTCCTACGTATGTTTGTTAGCTTTCTCTCATTGTGGCAAAATACCTGCAGTAAGCACTCTACGGTGAGGAGTTTGTTTTGACCCATGGTTTCAGCCCACAGTCATTTGGCTTCTCTGCTCGAACCTGTGATGAAGCAAAACTTCATGGGGAAGCAAAGCTGCTCTGCTCATTGTGGACTGTGGTGGGGGAGAGAGATGGAAGGACAGGGAGGGGTGCAGAAAGAGAGAGAGACACTCACAGAGAGAGGAGAGAGACAGGACAAGAGAAAGACAGAGGCAGAAAAAGAGAGAGAAAGCAGTGAGAGAGAGGAGAAAGAGACAGAAGAGAGAAAGAGACAGAGGAGATAGAAACAGAAAGAGGAGAGAGAGACAGAGAGGAAGGAGAGAGAGAGAGAGTGGAACACAGAGAGAGACAGAGAGAGGAGAGAGAATGAGAGAAAGACAGAGGCAGAAAAAGAGAGAGAGCAGAGAGAGAGGAGATGGAAACAGAAGAGAGTGACAGAGGAGAGAGACAGAGATATAGAGAGAGGAGAGAGAGAAAGGAGAGAAAGACAGAGAGAACGGAGACAGAGAGGAGAAAGACAGAGAGGAGAGAAAGACAGAGAAAGAAAGAGGGAGAGAGCAGAGAGAGAGGAGAGAGAGAGAAAGAGAGCAGAGAGAGGAGAGAGAGGATAAAGACAGAGATAGAGAGAAAAAGAGAGAGAGGGGGAGGGGGGAGGGAGAGGAGGGGGAGAGAGAGAGAGAGAGAGGAGATAGAGACAGGAGGGAGGGAGAGGAGATAGACCGACAGAGAACTGTGTTCCTAGTGACCTAATGTCCTACCACCAAGACCCCAGGTGTAACACTACACACATTCCCCTACCTCCCAGTGGCATCCGGCTGGGACCAACCCTTTGCGTGTGGGCCTTTGACGCACACTGAATATCCACACAATCACTGTGTCTGGATACAAAAAAA
The DNA here is from genome assembly GCA_004027915.1 of Capromys pilorides. Taxonomy (NCBI): domain Eukaryota; kingdom Metazoa; phylum Chordata; class Mammalia; order Rodentia; family Capromyidae; genus Capromys; species Capromys pilorides. The sequence goes on along the minus strand of PVKN010005645.1, from coordinate 21,459 downwards.
CCAAACACCTAATATGAAGTATATGATGACATGAAGTTAGAAGAAAATAACTGAGCGCCAAAAATGCCACTCTCCTCCTGAGGATTGTATTTGTCACCACCCCAAGTATTACATTATATTTAGCTGTTTTTTTTCATTTTCAACAACAAAGGAAGTTTATAGAGAATCTGAAATAAATAGAAGTAATTTGTAGTTTCTGAGCCATCTTATTGGATGAGACTTTTCTTGGAGGTATCACCAAGCCTCCCCTCAAGCCAGTGATCGGCTGCAGGAAGTCAGGATGTCACACCCGGATATACGCTCCGAACCCCTGGTGGGGAAGTGGTGCTGCTCAACTCCACGGACCACCAGGGGAAAAATTGGGTCAACTTACTGGATTCTCTTTAATTTTAAGAGAATAGGGGAAATCAGAGTTTAAAATGTAAGTGCTTTTAATGAAAACATTTTTCTAATCAAACAAATGCAAAACAAATAAGCAAACAAAAAATAGTAATCCATTTTTTAAAAATGTGTTTAGTATAGGGTCTACAGGGTCTCACTACACAGATTGGACTCATAATGATCCTCCTGTTTTCAGCTTCCCAACCTCTAGGCTTACAGGCAAGTGCTACCATACCCAGTCTCAGTCACTATCTCAGCGCCCTAGGAGTGGGGCTGGCTCAGCATGCAAGGGATTGGACCCTGGTCCCCGTGCCTACAATCTTCTATGTTTTAAAATTTTGGTTTATCCCTTGTTTTTCAGAGACAGGATCTCATTACGCAGTTTGAGCTGTCTTAGAACTTGCTTAGGTAGCCCAGGCTGGCCTTGAACTCACAGTGATCTTCCTGCCTCAGCCTTCTGAGTGCTGGAATTACAAGTGTGTACAACCACACCGGGCTTAACACCCTGTGTTGATCAGACTAATACACAAGCTGCTTGCTGTAGCCTCTGGCTGGCCAATTTGTAGGCTTTGCCTGTCGCATAATTTGTAGGTTGCTGCTGCACCTTCCATTTGGCCTGGAGGCCGTGCCCATGAATCACAGTAAACTTATACTTTCCTAAGGGAGACCAGTGTGCTGCTTGTAGACTTTAATGTTTTCATGGTTCATCGTGCTAATTATAAACTATGCTGTTTCTTGTTGGAAATCTTATTAGTAGAGACAGGTAGGAATGATGCTCTATTTAATCTCTGAGAAAAATGCAGACCGTAGTATTTTTCTTCAGAATATTTTGGGGATTCTTTTCTCAAAGACTGCATACGAAAGAGCTGAGGCATTATGAAGCCCAGATTTCCTTCCTGATATATGTACGCTCTGGAGTCCCTGTGAGGTTAAGCTCCCCAGTTATTGAGTAACCAGGCCAGGCCTGAGCATCGTCATTTTCTATGCAGTTTAAATAACTACTGACATTAACTGAGGTCATCAGATATGAGCCAATTTTCTTACTTCCCCAACAGTCCTGCTTTTGTTAATTATCATACTTCACAGACAAAGGAACTGAGGCATAAGGACATTCCTTGGGTTCTGCAGGTAGGAAGAGGTGAAACTCGCCTGAAGGCTTCTCTCCCATGCAATGATGCCCTCTCCTTTCTGGGCATTTGAGTTCTTAAATTGTAAGGCTCTTGAGCTGTTCCAGGAGCTTCCATTCTCAGAGCTTTACAGTGTATAAGAATCTGGTGATTATGTCAAGCATGGCGGTGCATGCCTGTACCCTCAGTCCTCTGGAGACTGAGGCAGGGGAACCGCTGCAAGTCTGAGGTGAGCCCTGGCTACACAATACATTCAAACCGGCCTGAACTACATAGCGAGACTTTGTCTGAACAAACAAACAAAATATACAAACAAGAAATCTGAAGATTTCTTATCTTCTACTATAGCTCTATGTAAATGTAACATAGAGGCTGTCCGAAAAAGTATCCTATTTCTTTTCATGATCTGTAGTTTTTAGGCCATGATCATTTGTGAAGCTCCACTATGCAGAAAGTCTAGAAAATATTCTGTATGGAAGTTGCTGGGTCTTGTAGTCCATGGTCTTAGTAATTCCAAACAGTGATCGCTGTCAAGAGCCATACCACACTCAACATACCTGAGGTCATCTGACCTTGGAAAATATAGTGGCTGTGAGCTCAGATTTCTGAAGGACACCACTTGCTTGAAACCCTGTTTTAATGGCTGTGTGACATTGGGTAAGAGTCACGGTGTGGGTGGGCCTAAGTTTTCTATTCTGAGAAATGGAAGAAGCCATTAGCTGCATGGTTAGTTACTGCCTTGGTGGCATTTATAGGTTGTGAGACACTGTCTGTGTGGCTCTGTCCTTGGGGCCCAGTCAGTGTTTCAGGAGAAGAATAAGTTTTAAGTACTATCTCCAAGTTCCTGGTTGAAAGGGATCTAGTTGGGCCGATGCTTAACTACATACTTGAGGTGGCTGTGCCGATTTGGATTTATAAGCTTCCATGGGATTCTCTGCATTCCTGTCCCCACACGCTGCATGGCATATTGATTCTAGACCAGAACCACGACATGTACTCCAATCTTGCCCCTTGCATCAGCTCATCACAGTATCACTGGAACTGACTCCTGGGTAAACTTTTAAAACTTTCTTAGCTCTTTTGCTTAGAAACTAAAGCTGTCAGGGGCTGGCAAGATGGTTCAGTGGCCTAAAGCGCTTGCTTAGGCAAGCTTAGGCAACCACAGGGACCTTGGTTTGATCCCTGCCCCACCCTCAGGGCAGGCTGAGCTGGCCATAAAGAAAAGAAAAAAGAAAACAAGAAACTAAAGCTGTCATAGATTTGGAGAGCAAGAGCAGTTAAAGAAAAATATACTTCCTACGAAAGAAAATATATGGTAGAAGGGAACACCCACTTGGGACCCCCCTCCTGTCCCTCTCTCGGACAGGAGCTTTCTTTCTCTCAATAAATATGTTCTACTCATTAAAAAAAGAAGAAGCAATCTCTTAAAAAAAAGAAAATGTATGGTGGAATCCTATCAGTGGTCAGATAGCCAAAAGAGGACCTTTATGTAGAAAAAAGAGAGACTTGTGACTTTTCAAATTTTGCAATGGAAAATCTGAGGCTTGTATACCTGCTATGAAAGCTTGTCATTTAGAACCAGGCAATAATAGTACTGCATTTTACTGTGAAGGATTCTGCAGAGACAGGGATCTTCAGTGTGCAGAAAGACTTGGAAAATATGCAAGGAGTGCTGATTTTCTATGTACAGAGGAAGTGAATTTGCATGGTGATAAATGTGGGAGCTGTAATGGAGGTCTTTGTACTTGTGATGATTTTGTCATGGAGGAACTTGCTCAGCTACTCAGAGACCTTAAACAAGATGTAACCCCAAGAAGAAATGCAAAGGTCCTGGGGTTTGCAGTACCAAGAATAGTTGCCATTGTGACATTGAGTTTTCTCTTCCAAGCTGTGAGATGAAGCCATCAGCAGCAGGAGCAAGCATTGATGATGGGCTTTGGGCCCCCAAGGTAAAATCCCATCACTGAAAATTAAATGACAGGGACAGGGAGACAGCTCAGTAGAATAAGCACTTGCCTGGCAAGCACAAGGTCCTGAGTTCAATCCTGGTACTGAAAGAAAAAAAAAAGAAAGAAAGAAAGAAAGAAAGAAAGAAAGAAAGAAAGAAAGAAAATTAAATGACAACATGGTCCTCTTCCAAAAAAAAAAGGTCTTTTGGTCACTTTCTGCATTTTTCTATCCCCGTTTTAGTTGCTGTTATTGTCCTTAAATACACTAAAATGAAGGGTTATTGTCTCAGAATGTGACAGTCAGGGGTAGGTGTGCATACAGTGACATAAAAAGCCCTAACAAGGAGAAAGGATATTGTCAAGAAACTTATCTTTACCTGACTTGATTCAGCAGCAGCAGCAGCAGCAGCAACAACAACAACAACAATAACCTTGCTTCATAGTTTTGTTATGGCATAAAGGTCTTAATTTCATAAATGAAATAAATCTGATTAAAATGTCAAAACAAAGAATTGCATGGTCTCTCCCATAGTGGTCATCTTGTTGCCATATCACAGTCACTGAAGTTTGGAACCTATGTACTTTGATAGGCTGTGTCTTTTTGTCTGTCTGTACCTGTCTGTTGGTCTATCTCTTGGTGTGTAGAGGTGGAGGTGACTGGGGTTAGCAGGAAGGAATTCTGTTTTTGAAGAGTTACTGATGAAATGTTTACTGCTGTTTCCATTTCATTTGGAGGTGTTGCTGGTAAGGAAAGCTAAGCGAAGGGGAAATTTTACCTTTGAGTAAGTACTGCTGTTAAGCTAATGTACTCTAAGGAAACGTGCATTAGGAACCACTCTTCATTTCTCCAGAAGATTACCTAGGAATTATTTGGTAGCTTGTGAAACCAAATGTGAAATCTTCAAAATGTGATGAAGACCCTTTCTAGGAAAGCTGTAATTCAAAATGTTTCTGTGAATTTTTTTGTAGAATTATTCCCTTTCTTTTGTAAAAAGCCCCTCCCCCCTTTCTTTTGGTTAAGCCCAAGGATTCCTTCTCCTCAGGAAAATGACTTAGTAAAGGTTTTGGAAATCAGATTGAGCCCGGAGAAGCTTTGGTCACAATACGGAATAAGATGACGAGTCCTAAAGACTTTGCTTCAATTTGTATTCTTCATCTGTTAAGATACAACAATATTTTCCATTTGGTTGTTCCTTCCCTTGTACCTCACTCGAAAGGTGCTTGTGTCTCAGCTGGAGGTCTTTTATTCTTGGCCCACCAAGCGATGTCACCATGAGCATTATCTTCCTGAGAATATCCACTGCTCTCCTTTGAGATCTAAAGCCATCTGATGATCTGGAGGCCACTTTTAACCTTATGTTCCTGATGGGTTCCATGGCAAATAGAACCTTACATGGCCTAGAGTGGCTATCTTTCATCACTTAAGGAATAAATTATTGCTTCAATATGTTATATATGCTTGTAATCTACATTTACAGTTAGATTGGGTAAACAAAATTTCCCCTTCGATATTGGCTCTCCTCTCTCTGTTATTATTTTTATTAGTCTCCTTGGTTTGCACGTGATAAGTGAAGTTACAAGGTCACAGTTCTCAATAGTGTGTGTCTGGTGTTCTGAGTGGGGTTGTAACACCTCCAGGCAGCAGGTCAGTGTCTCTCTTGGAATGCACAGATTTTGTGGGCTTTTGGGGAATGGAGGTGCAATGAGATGAAAAGGACCTCAACTTTTAGAGGTGTTCATAGTTGGGACATTACATAGGTTAGTAGAAAAATAAAGTTGTGGGTATAAAGAGTATCGCCCTTTCGTTTTTTAAAATATTAAGTTCATCGGTACATTTTAGGTATATGTAACAACCAAATTCACCAAATGGAATTTATACTTGTACATGATATGATTTGATTATTTTTCTTCCCAATTCCCCTACCTTCCTTCGGTCCCTCTAATTCTTAATTAGAGACTCAAGAAGGGCTATAATGCCCAAAGATGCTTACCATTGATGGGATAAAAATGTTCTGCTTTAAAACGCATTTTTGGTGTTGTCTACCAAATGCTCAAGAGGTATTTCAGGTCTTGTAGAATTCCAGGGTAAATTTAGATGAACACCGAGACACTCAGTGCATATGCAATCCAACTTTTAGGTCCTGGTGTGTAGGAAACACATGAAGAGAAAAAGCCATTAAAAAACAGTCTCGGTTCTAGAAGGCCTCGATGAACCTGAGGAAAGAGGAAGGTATATTTTGGGCAACATAGGATGGTTGGAGGCAACCTGGCAGACTGCTGATAGTTGGAGTGTGTCAGAGATCCTCAGTTATCCTTCAGGCAGATTCTTTAGAAGGTCAAATTGAAGATTCCCAAGCCACCCAGTATAGTCCTGATGTAAGAGCAACTGACTTTCTAAAGGAGAAGGAAGCCAGCCTCTGAGGATAGGGGAGGGGCTTAGTTTTCTTGGAAGAACCTGAGCTCTGCCAGCTTCTGTGAGATTCCTTAGAGGGCACTGCTCAAGGGCAGGATATGTCTGAAAGCCCCAGGGCCTTGTGTACCTTCTAGAGCACTGGACACTGGACATTGCTGTGGACCAAGCACTACCTAAGCTTGTCCTTGCTTCCCCTTTCTTCCTTCCTTCCTTCCTTGAGGATGAAACCCTTTCTAGAGGCTGCTGTGTTAAGCAGAGCCCTCAGAGTGGCACTGCACTCTGACAGGAGCCATGGGAATGGTTTTCTTTTTTTTTTTTTTTTTAAATTTTATTTATTTATTTATTTATTTGTTTGTTTGTTTGCTTGTTGTGTTTGTTTGTTTCTCCATTTATTCATTTTGTGGCTGGCTCAGCCTGCCCTGGTGGTGGCGCTGGCGCAGCATGTGGTGCCGGGGATCGAACTGCAGTCCCTGCAGTTGCCTGAGCCCTCCTAAGCAGGCGCTTTAGACCACTGAACCACCTCGCCGGGAATGGTTTTCTGAGGAAAGTCTGGTTGAGGTGAGAGTCAGAAAAACTCTGCGGCCCAGGCTCTTAGGGGTGCAGAAGGAAATCACCAGTAGGGGGCAGTGCAGCATGCACTTCGTCTTGGCTCTGCCCAGGGGTTCTGGGGAGGTCCTTGGAGTCCTCACTACTTGGGCGGCCCAGGAAGCCAGTGACCTGACCTCAGGTATGTTTACCTACAGAGTCACTAGAAAGCCCAGGCAGCTTCCTGGCCATCATTTCACTTGTATGGGGTGTCCATTAACCTTTCTTTCCTTCCCTCCTTCCTTCCTTCTTTCCTTTTCATCAATTAAAAAAATATTTTTGAAAAGTATAACAATATAATAACTTTATGAACTTACTCATATTCAGGACAAATGCCTTAACATTTTGCCTCTTGTCGCTCACATCTTTTGTCTTTTAATAAAAGAAATAGGCTAGCAGCTTAATTAAATAAATCACTTAATAGTTTAAGGTTCTTTATCCCAGACTTCCCCTTTTTTGTCAAGGTAATCCTCCTTGCAATCATCTTTTTATATTTTACATATATCCTGTAAATATGCTGTGGGATTGTTTTATCGTATTTTTAAGTGTTTATATATAATATAATATATATTATATATATCTTCAGTGTGGAATTTTGCTTATTTTTTCTCATATAACAAGGTGGTCTCTCTGCTCTAATATATTCAGTTTAATTTATGTATTTAATATATTTTATTTTTTAAAGTTTTTGTTACTATAGTGAGTGGACACTCAGGTTATTTGGTTTTTAACCATCTTACAGTGAAAATTATAATATTCAGGTGACCGTGTTGCAGTGAATATTCTTGTGTTGTTCTCCCTGCATCCACTGTGAGAGTTTCCCTTGGGTTGATGTACTAAGACTGACTTGTGCTGCACAGAGCGCCAATTTATAACTTTTCAGGATACTGAAAAAAATGCTCTTCAAAGTGGTAATAGCAGAGGCTAGGCGTGGTGGCAGGTGCCTGTAATCCCAGCTCTTGGGAGGCTATAAACAGGAGGATCACTATGAGTCTAATCTAGTAGTGAGGCCATGAACACACTGTAGACCCTTCCCTAAAAGACAAAAATAAATAAATAATAAAAAAAAAATCAAAGTGATAACACCAGTTTATACTCTCTCCACCAATGTAAGCAAAAAAGCCCACATGCTTAGAAATGTTTTATAGTTTCAGATGTTATACATTCTGTCACTCCAGTGGAGGAGGGATGTATGACGTTGTTCTAATTTACATTTCAGTTTCCTTGTGAGAAGAGCAAGTTTTCTTGTGTTTCTTGGTAGGGAGGCTTTCCCTCTGTGAATTGCTTGAATTGAATTAGCTTTCCTGGTTTGCTTTCTAGATCTATGCCTCCCTTAGAGGTAGCTAAGGGTGCATTCATAATGGGTAGATTTCTTCATGGTTTAGTACTAGCAGCTTCATGATGGATATCTCTACTTGGTAACTTAGGAGAGGCACCATTGTGTTCTATTGCTGGAGGAACCCTTCCAACCTGAGGAGCAGATCTGTGTCTGGGTGTTTCTATTTGGACCAACAGAAAGTTTCATCTAGAATGTTCTGCTATGGTGAACAATTCTCTATGACTATTTTTCATAATCACACATAGTTCTTCAGTAAAGAAGTGATTTCTGATTTCATAGCCAAGAGCAGTTGCGCTTTGCTTTGCTTTGCTTAATGTCTCTCTGACTTATTTTCATCTCATAAATATTGTAAACTTATCACTGACCAAACAGATTCTACTTTTTTTCTTGGATATTGGTGGCCGCCAAGTTTCAAATTAAATTTTTACTCTTTCCTAACCAGTATATATGTTTTAAAACCTAATTCTGGGCCCCATTGATATCCCTACCTTGACTTTTACTCTGTGTCTATTTTTAGCTCACTGAATTTTGTTCAATACAACTTAAAAATTAGTAAGCTAAATAAGTGGTTAAAATGAAGTATAAGTAAACTGAAGGGCATAAACGACTAAAAGAATGGTGAAAATAAAGAGGATACTTGTGCCATAAGTGTGGCTCAGGTAGCTAACAAGAAGCAGGCAGTTGCCCTAGACATGGAGCCCACAGAGAAGTTCAGGTAGGGGAAGATGCACAAGTCTGGAGTGGGGGTGGTTCAGAGCAGGGACAGATGCCACGCTCAGGAGGAGAAGACAAGCTTGGCCAGAAGTCCTGAAGGGGACTCTGGGGAAGTGTCCACATTTCTACCTTTTTACCTGCCATTAGTATGACAAAGTGTTCAAATTATTGAGGACTCTCAGGAATTCAGTTCTTACTGTGAGATAATCGGGAAGAGTGAGGATACTGCGGTCTCTATGGAGACCACCAGTGCAGAGGAAGTCTAGAAAAACTGTCTCTTAAGTATGAGGATTTTGAAACATCTCATAAAAACTTGAAAATTGAACATTTGATGCAAGTTTTAAAATATTGCCTTCTGTGTCTGTTGGGGGAGAGCAGGGAATGGTCTGTTATTAACGTTCTTAATTCCTTCTGCGCATGGTTGAAGTACCAGGCCCCGGGAACCAGGGCCTTTGAGAGGCAGCTGACTCCCATCTTGGAGGCTGCGTTTTTATGTAGCTGGATGATTTGTCTGCGTGCATCCTTTTAAAGTTATGTCTCCTTGGTGTAATTTGGACCTTGAGAGAATTTGTCTTTCTTTTCTTTTTTGTTTTTTTCACTTGTGTGAATCATTATTGTCCATTTTATTGTCATCTTATTTTCCCCACTGGTTAGAGGAGACCTGTAGATGCTGTGTGCTCTCTCACTTAATATTTTTCCCTTTTTGTCTTCATAGAAATTGCGATCTAAGAAAATTCAAAAGCGATAGATATTTTAACAGCTGGTGGAGTATAGGAAATTCTAGGGGGTAGTTTAGCGGTTTGTTTTACTGAGGACTTTGATCATAAGTGAATAGAGTATACATTGGTTAGTGATAAATAGTTCAGAAATGGCTGGATCCAAAGGCTCTAATGGTAGTTTCTTTGTACCACCTTGACTCTTTCTTCCTGCTGACCTCATTCTTGGACAGTGTCTTTTCCTATGGCAGAAGATTTCCCCTTGGGAACTCTGGGCCTCTGCCATGCTTCAGCTATGAGTCCACTTTGGGAGAGAATCTCTCTCTGTCTCTGTCTCTGTCTCTGTCCCTGTCTCTGTCTCTCTCTCTCTACCTCTTTCTGTCTGTCTCTCTCTCTGTCTGCCTATATTCCGTTATTTAATCCTAGGGAAGATTCTCATTGGCTGAGTTGAAATTATACGCACCTTTCTGAGCCAGCCATCATGGTCCAAGTGAAAGCTCTCTGCCTGGACAGAGCCAATAATCTGTTTCTGTGTTTGAGGGTTTGAGGAGGAGAAAGAACACGTGATTTCTACAGAGAATATGCTAGAGCCATATGAGGCTTGGGAAAGGTGACTTTTTGTAGGAAAAATTGGAACTATTACTGAAAAAAGCAAATAAAAAAAATAAAAAAAAAAGGAATACTGGGGTACTGGGGTGTGAAAAGAGCAAGAGGGGAAGGATGGGACAGGAAACGCATTCCTGTGTTTCCAGATGCAAAAGGAGGAAGGGACTGTCTCTTGAGAGGGAGCCGAGACAAGGCTTTCCAGGTAGTCTGAGCCCTCCAGAGCCTGTGGCTTTGCTGTCCCTATAAGGGTGGGACATGTGGGAGAATTGCCCATGTCCTTTCTGGGTCTATCTGCCTTTAAACACCGCTGAAATTCGGAAAGCGAAGGAAAACCGAACTTGTCAGTAAGTGATAAAAGGTGAGGGAAAATATGAAACTTGTGAACTGACATTGCCCACGAAAGCCAGTCTGTCGTGGTTTGTTCTCAGCCGTGCACTGTCTTACTCTCCTTGCTGTATTAAGTGTTGGCGTGGGTGTGGAGGGTGGGTGAAAGTTTCCCATTCTTCCAAGTTATTGCCTACGTCCAGGGTCACTGTTGTCCCTTTTCTGCTTTGTTGCAGCTTTATTGCAAATCAGAAAAGGCTAGAAATCATCAATGAAGATGACATGGAAGCCTACGTGGGACTGAGAAACCTGTGAGTACTCGGGACCTGTGTATTTGATCACAGATCATTCAAGTGCTTTACTGTGGTGGGGCAGGCACTCACTGGTTCATTCTAACCCATGTGCAATTATGTATTTTTGTAGGACAATTGTGGATTCTGGGTTAAAATTTGTGGCCTATAAAGCATTTCTGAAAAACAACAACCTGCAGCACATGTAAGTAGCAACTGATTCTTCTGCTCACCAGTGTCCAATTTATTTGGTATTTTCCTCTTGTGTCTGTTTTCCAATTTTGAACTTCCTGCTTTAAAGTTAGTATGGCTGCGATAGGAGCCTGCAAACACCAGCTTTGATTTTGTTTCATTTCTGGATGGCTTCAGAGGGCTACTTAGAACAGCCTGTTTACTCCCTTTCATGAATTTCTGGTCTGTTTCCATCTTGGACAGAGCAATAGCCCAATAGCAAGGAGTCCAATGTGAAAACTACATCCTGGTACTGGGTCCTTAATTTTTTTGCTTGGAATCAAGACCTGTTCCTTGGAAGACATCAAACTAGTGGAACTGAAAGAAGCTGACATGTCCTTGGCACCGTCAGGGAACTGCAAAGTACTAATGCTGTTTCCCCCAACACCGGGCCAACTTTGGAATCTTTATTTTCTCAACCCAGTCTGTCACGGGTAGATAAATATAGAGAAAAATCCATCATGAGACATGCTAAAGGTTTTGACATTTGTTAATAGGAGGAAGTGTTTTCCCCGAAGTCATGCTGATGCTTTGTTGACTGAAGCCATGTGGAAATGCGACATGTTTTGCTGCTCTGTTGTCTAAATGATGGTGTTTCAGTCAGCAGGCATCTCGGAGGGGCTTCTTCATTAAGCTGTCACCCAAGTGCAGAGTGGTGTCCCTGTCTCCCAAGTGTGAGGTGGTAGCTTCTGTGGGAAGCTTGTTACCTGCATGCATTTGTTCTTCTTGCGCTGACCAAATCCCCTTTGCAACAATATCCTCCATGTCTCCCAGTCTACAGTCTCACTATATAGCTCTCACCTGGGTTAGATACACATTTTTTAGGGATGATCTTTTTTATTTCTATTGCATGAACAAAATTGGTCTGAGGATTTTCTAGGACCTGCCCAGGTAGTAGAATTATTGCTCAAGGGATAACCCCTCTTTTTGTTCTTACAAGAGCACAGGAAATAAAACGCGTGCCATTTGTACAAGTAGAACCATTCTTTCTTAATAACATTTGTCCTTTCTATTCTATAACAGTTCTGTGACTCATCTACATCAGTTACAAAAGAAATCATTCTCTGGTTGCAGATTGTCTATATATTTTGAAGAGATGTGTTGATATTACGAAAAGCCTTAATTTAATTTCATAAAGCTGATTATCATGTCTTTTTATATTTTAGATGCATTAATGGTGAAGTCACTTTAAGAATAAAGTCTGTATAATTGAGATATAAAACACCCTGCGCAAACATGATAAAACTCTAAAGAAATTTATTAACACATTTCACTTAAATGATTTTTGGCATCTTCTCTGTAGTTGGTTTGCCTGCAGAACTGATGCCTGCGTAGGCCTTGGCAGCATAAACAGGGGAGAAGTTTGGATAGAAGGAAAAGGCAGAGTGCTTTATTGCACTCATTTAGATGTAATTAGTGACCTCAATGGCTAAATTCTGGCATTTTCTTTACAGCTGACCTTAGACCCATGCTACTCAGAAACCACATTTTACTGGTCATTGATCCCATCACTTCTCTTGATGCTGCGACTTGAACAGTGGGCTCTGATTGGCTGTACTTTCATTAACAAATCATTGTAAAATTACTTTCACATTAATATATGGTAGAATAATTTTACTGTGTTTGAGGTTTCAGCGTGCAGCTTCACCTAGATAGAGCCAAATATGCAGCCATTTCCCATGAAGTTATTATTTGGAAATAGAAAACCAACAAGGCACATGGACTTTGTTCAGTTTTCTTATGAAACAATAGTAGGGAAGTCAATCAACGATTGAGTGGTAAACTCTACTAACATTCATAGCTCTTATCAAGTAGTAAGATGATATAACACGAAGCAAGTATCCAAGCAGGCATGAAGTCGTCAGACGCCACTTCATGTGTTCATTTCACACAAGAGGTTCCTGTCCACCAAAACATGGAATTAGGCTGAGGAGTTTGCCATTGAGAATGACGGGAAGTGAGAGGTTGGGCTGGGTGTTTGCCTGCCCCTCTCTGCTGGTGACTGAGAACTCTGGGGACCAGCTTGCTCTTGGACTTCTCACCAGTAATCTCACCTCCATTGTCAACACAGTGGGGAGCGCATCACCAACTGTGGGTTGAAATCTGTCTCCACCCCTGAGATAAGCTGACGATTTCCTTGAGTTTCTCCACTGCATAAAAACCTGTAAAGGTCCAGCCTCTTTCATTTCAGGTTTTTGTGAAATGCACACTTATTTTCCTCACTTCTCTCCCCACCCCGTGGTGCCCTGTCCATGTCAGCATTGCTTTCTGAATGTCCAGAGCCCAGTGACTGGTCACTCAGTGTCTTCCTCATACCTCTACTTCCTACCCCGACTCTCAGAACCCAGGGGCTGTGAGAAAATCCAGTATTTTCCTGGGGCTTTCCCGAGGTGCTATTCAAACAGTAAGAGGATTGTTGAATTATTTTCCCCTTCCCGCTTCCTCCCTCTTGCTTTTGGCCCCAATAATAAGTATGGCTCATAAAACTCATCTTGTTCTGTGGTCTGTGACCACTCTCTGCTTGGTGCTGCTGGCAGCAGGACAGAGGCAGCTGCTCCCCCTGTGGCTGCAGCTCCTTCGCTGAAGGAGAAACTGCGCAAGTTTCAAGTTTGATCTCCCTTCCTTTCCAGTCTCCCTTCCCCATTTTCTGTCCTACAGGAAGAGCAAGGCTTGGGGTTTTCCCCCCTTGTTTTCTTTTTGTCAGAAGAATAGAGTTTCTGATACAAGTGAAAACATTTTCATTCTAAAGACTCCAGGAAAGGCTGGAAGGTTGACTTTTGAGCCAGTGTACCCGCCCTGAGCGCCATTCTTATTTACACTGCAAGAGGCAAGGTTGGGGGAGCACAGCTCACAGCTTCCCAGTGGGCACTCCTGTCCTGCTGGGGGGCTCTTTACCCTGGAAGTGAACTTTGCAGTGCATGCAAGAGAAAGGAGGCACTTTGGGCCCAAAGGTATTGGAGGAGCCAAACCCCATGCTTTGAACTGTGACATCCACAGTGGCCTTCTTTACTCAGTGACTAGCTTAGCTCATGCTTTAGCTTCTTGGTTTCAGCCTCTGTAATGATGCCCGCTAGACACATGAGGACACTTCCATCTATGCCTTCCCCTAGCCAACACACTCAGACTGGCCCCAGGGAAGGGGTAGGGTTGTGCCTCCCTCTTGTTTTATCTGACTCACAGCTGGAATTTGCTTCCCTGAGCAGGAAGATGACACTGAAGAGTTCATAGATTTGTCCTCAGTGGTCAAAGTTTTGGCTGTTTACTTGACAGTTGTTGTTTGTTTTACATTCATCTTACTTATTAGACACATGTCTGGAGGCCCAAGTATTGAATGTACTTCAAATAAATTTAAATAGTAAACAAATTCACAGGAGTCAATTGCCAGGATTGGGACTGGGAATTTCCCATCTCAAGGTCTCATGGCACTGATCATTGGAAACTCTCATCCATCAAATAAAACCACATCTTTGGAGCACGCCAGGAAATTCATTACTATTCTTCTAACCACAAATATGCCATCTTTTCGTTGTCTTGTTAGTTTGCATCTCAGGATGGTATGTTGCTGGACTAGTTCAGGATAAGATCTAATGTATTTCTTGTTTTTAGATTTTTTTCCTACTTTCATCATAAAATTATTAACTTACTTAGCTCTTGTAACATCTCACCTGAACTTATGCGCAAGCATGTTCTTCCCTCCAGTGCCATGTTGAATTCATTAGGCGGTTCAGTTTTAAAGCCTTTTTTTCCTGTAATGAGCTTATAATTTTAATTTTATGTCTTTCACATACCCTATTAAATATTCAAAAGCCAGAATCTTTGTGAGGCATATAATTTGGTTCTCAATACACATAAAATATATATTAGAGGATGATAAAAGATTAAAAGCAGATAATATAAAATGTAAATTCCCTCCTCCCTAGGAAGCAAGAACTGTAGGAGAGGAAGGAGAAGTAATCAAGCGGTCGGTCATTCCAGCAGAAACAAGGAAAGGGTGGGGTCTAGGGAAGGCGTGCACCACAACCAAACAGACTTATACTTGGAAAACAAAATCTCAGGGCTGGGAAGATAGCTCAATAAGTGCTTGCCTGGCAAATGTGAGGTCCAGAGTTCAATCCCCGGCACTATAGAAAAAAATAAAAAGGAAAGAAAATCTCTGTTAGAATGCATTCCTTCTCAAATGTAGCCTTTTAAATTCACAGTTAAATGTTTTTGGTTCCTTTCAGAAATCTCACCCGAAATAAGCTGACGAGTTTGTCTAGAAAACACTTCCATCACCTTGACTTGTCTGAGCTGTGAGTAGTGATTTCATATGGCATTTGGGGGGGCATTTTCAGAAATGGGGCTATGGAATGTCTATTTTACATGTGTAAAGCTAGGAGTCTAGATCAGAATTCTCGAGAAATGATTTTGTGAATTTTGGCCTCTTTTTCTTTCATTCACTCAGGAAAACAAGGTTCAGTAATTTCAAAATAGAAATCTCAGCGGCGATATATCATTTATGATGAACTTAATGTTGTTCTCACATAAATAATTTATTTTGTAGTGGAGGGAAAAGGATTACAAGGGGAGGGGATTTGCATTACAGTAGCTTTAGATCTCATAGCGTGTCTTGGGTTCCTGTTAGTCCAGACTCCAATAAAGTGAACTGGCCAGCAGGGAAAGAACAGTGGGCGAGGCTGTCTGGTTTTGGCCCCCCAGTGCCAGCACGGGCGTTGTGAGGGTTGGAGAACAGGCTTCCTCCCTCCCTCCCCATCTTGGCGATTTTTTTCTGGGTCTGCCACTGTGTTCAATATTTATCCTTATATCCTAATTTCCTCTGCTTGACACGGTAGGAGAAACACTGAATTGTGCTGATGACTAACTGTCGGCATTTCCTAGTGAGCTCAGTTTTTGGTGTTGTCACCGTGGAGCAGACAGGAACTGCTACCACTCATGCTGTGAGGGGCGCGACAGTTTCCGAGGTGGACACTCCATTTATGCGTGGCCCGGGAAAGTCAAGGTGCATGAATTAGGAAATGCCTTCGCTTACTGCATGTGGCCTGGTCTTAGTGTCTTTTTGTGAAAATTCATTCTTTTTCACAAGAAAACTGAGCAAAGTAGAAAACGCTACTGGGAAATAGGATGGGATGGGAACTTAATGGTGACAGTTTTGGCTATCAACAGTCATTTGGCATAAGTTGAATTCAAAAAGGTGGAATTATACTTCTGTTTGTTTTTTAAAGATTATTATTATTATTATTATTACTATTATTATTATTATTATTATTATTATTATGTGGATGGCTCAGCCCACCCTGGGCGGGGCTGGCATGGCATGTGGTGCCAGGGATCAAAACTCAGTCCCTGTGCTCAGCCTAAGCTTGCCTAAGCAGGTACTTTAGACCACTGAGCTATCTCACTGGCCAACTAAAGATTATTTTTATTAACACACAGTAATTGTAGGTATTTATGGGGTATAGTACAATAGGATATAGACATGAAAAATGGAAGGGGAATCTATGCTACAGAGTAGGGCACTCAGTGAGCAAATGTTGTTCAGCTCCGTATACTAGTTAGTAGGTGGATGCAAAATTAAAATTTTATTTCACACTAATGTCTCAATATTCTCCTTGCAGCATATTTAATCAATGCACTGAACAAGTGTAGATTGTGTGTTTGTTACATCCCCAGACTGACTAGGGTGTGTATTTCTGAGGATAGCAGTTTCTGTGTGGTGGATTTTGTGTTTTAGCAGGAGAGACAAGGACCTAATGTAATGGGTGTACGGAGCTAGAACAGTCTCTGTGCGAGGAGGGCACACAGTGGGCCGGGGGGTGGAGCCAGCTGCGTGCCGGGGCTGTGTGGTCATTTGAACTTTGACATTTTCTAAATTAAGGCACCCTTTTGCTTCTTAATCTCATTTGCAGATTTAATTATACTCCCTCCCCCTTCTAGGAAGACTATTGTTTTTTATGTACTCAGAACTCAAGGAAACCTCTTGGATTCTGGGATTTAATCTGATTGCAGGTCTCTTCTTCAGTTTTATGGTCCATATCTCATAGCATCAAACTGTGTTCAGGGATCGGTGGGATGCTTGGTGGTCAGGCAGACATAGATTAAACCTGTCTACCACGACCACATTTTCACCAAAGAAACTCATAGGAAAGTCTCTGGGGATTGCTGAGATTCTTAGAACCCAACCAGAAAACCACATGAGTAAATGATGTGGCCAGCCCGGGGCCTGTCCTCCAGCACTGTACTGTTGCCAGGCAGTTTGTGGAACTTTAAATGGCCTCGTTTAAGGACTCATTACCATAAATGGGATTCATCTTAAATAGGCCACTGAGTATTATAAATAAGCATTTAAAGATTTTTTTCCTCTGTGGTTTTTATTTTCCTTTTGCCTACTTCCTTGTTCATCCATCGTAGGCCACAGAAGTCCAGACAGCATGACAGGTTCATCCTGTGATGGCAGTGGCTTTGCAGAGAGCCGCGCAGAGGGCAGGGCACTCGTTCTGGAACTCAGGGTCTTCCCCTCATAAAGCTGGGCTTATGCTGTGTGTGTGTGTGTGTGTGTGTGTGTGTGTGTGTGTGTGAGAGAGAGAGAGAGAGAGAGAGAGAGAGAGCGAGAGAGTCTAGCTTGTCCCTCTCCAATGCCTTGGATGAAACGGACTCAGTCTTTAGAGTGCACAGACCTGGGAGAGCCAACCTCTGGTGCTCACACCTCAGTCTTAGATTTCTACTTACAGTCTTATTTATTTATTTTTGTCTTTTTGAGACAGGGTCTCGCTATGCAGTTCAGGCTGGCCTTGAGCTCACTTTTGTAGCCGAGGCTGGTCTCAAACTCGCATCGATCTTCCCGCTCAGCCTCCCGAGTGCTGGGATTACAGGCATGCACCACCATGCCAGGTTTACAGTCTTATTTTAAACTGAGGTGAATTATTCCACTGAAATTTGGACCTTCAGATGGATGACACTTGAGTATCTAGCCTCGTCTGAAATAGTGATGTTAAGTGTTCCTGAAAATTTTCTGGTGGTATCTCTACTTCAATTCTTCCTAACAACTGTATGATAACCATGATAAATTTAGTAAGGTGCTTTATTTCTCACAGATTACCAGACATTGTTTTCTGTCCTCTGTAGTAACTATTTCTGGTCCACTCTTTTGTTGTTGTCGCTATTTTGCTAATTTAACATCTCTTTGCCTTCTTTAACATCAACAATTTTTGCATAAAATGTCAGTTCAGTAATTATTGGATGAGTGACCAGTAAGTACTGCTCTGAAAGCGGGCATGACTTCCAAAGGTTGCTGGCTAGGAAGACTTCGTAATGTCAGATTTCATAAACGCTAACACAGCTGCAACAAGGTCTGATCATGTGTGTTTTTTAAAAAGACAATACAAGCTAGCAATAATAAGAAATTAGAAATGATATGGAATTTCACTAAACAAAATAATATGAGTTCAACAGTATTTGTTGTATTGCATAGTGTTGTCTTGAACTTAGTTGTTTAGATTGTCAGATATATGCATGAAAATTGTAAAAAAAAAGAAGGTTATAATAATTTAAGAAAAGAGAAAGAAGAAAAGGAAGAAAAAATGTAAGATTTCACTTTTCTTCCATGTAGGATCCTGGTGGGGAACCCATTCGCGTGCTCCTGTGGCATCATGTGGCTCAAGACTCTCCAAGAGACTAAGTCCAGTCCCGAAACTCAGGATTTGTACTGCCTAAATGAAGGCAGCAAGAATATCCCCCTGGCAAACCTGCAGATTCCCAATTGTGGTAATTTATTTTTAAATCAATGAGTTCTACTATTAATTCTCCAAATTGCTGTGGTGTGCTAGAGAGCCTGGGAGGACTACCGCTCCGTGCATGCTGTGTGGTGTGCTGTTGATGTCTCCGCTGATTCAGACTCTTCTGTGCAGCGTGGAGAAGCCTGTGGGGAACAAGCTTACTGGTATTCTTTGCATGGAGAATATTGATTCTGAATGGGTAACTTTAAAAGTGCACAGAGCAAAAAATTCAGTGTTTATTACTTCATTTATACATCCATCCATCCCTCCCTCCCTCAATCCATTCATTTGTCCATCCAAAAACTATCTGCTTAGAGAGCAGCTCATGTAGATCACATATACACTTGAGTGGTACTCAGGCCATGCAGAGGGGATGACCTCAGGGTGACAAAATGGTCTGACAGCACAAGCAAGTGCCACTTTCCCACTATATTCTCCTCAACTTGATGCATTGCCAGATGTTTATGTCTCTTGACATGGTGCCCTAAATCCACCTGTATACCTGCTTAGCCCCATGAGTGGGTACCAAATCTCCTGCCTTGCTGTTGTTCCCTGCTCCTCTTGGTAGTGTCTGCAGCTCCACAATTTAAAAGGGCGCCATATGGCCATTGCAGCTCTATCCAAGAGACAGAGTACTGCAAGGAAGGGAAAGGTAGACTTGTGGCTAGGACTTTCCCACTCTCGTCCTCTGCAATACCCACTAAGACATGCTTCTCCGTCGCTGAAATGTTAATTGGTTCATCAACCTATCAGCGAGTTCATAAGCAATTCTATTTGCTTTTCTGGGCTAGAGGCTGGTGACACAGCAGAAAACCACATTTTCACACACAAGCCCTCATGTGTTTGTTTGTTTCTGAATACAGGCCCCTGTATTAAGCACAATCAGCCCAGTGTTTTTGGCAGATCCTCTGAAGTTCACTTTCACTTAAGGAAAACATACCTGCTACTTATTTTTACTGCACATTAATTGTAAAGGTAGTAAAATGCAAATTTATTACAAATGCAATAAAAATAAATTTGAGCATTTGCTTCTTATTCTGAAGGCCCCTAGAAAATAACAACTACCCTTCTCAAGAAGTTCTGTGATCAGCAGAGCCCTTTGATTTCATCATGGGTAGTAGGACTTCATTCCCTTCCTCAACTTTCTCTGTCAGCCAACACTTATTTTAAAACTCAACTTTTTTGTTTTTCTTTCTTTCTTTTTCAGACAGGATCTCCCTATGCAGTTCAGGCTGCCTTTGAGCTCAGTTTGTAGTCTAGGCTGGTCTCAAACTCGCAGTGATCCTTCTGCCTCAGCCTCCTGGGTACTGGGATCATAGGCATGCATCCGACTAAAACCCCAACTTTTAAAATGTATTTTTCTGATTGGTAAGGAAGTAACTGTCCCATTATGTCACCAAGTCGCACCCTGGACAGAAATTGCTGAAGGAGACACAAAATTCGTTGTGGAGTAACCTGGTGTTTTGGCCATTGTGACTACACTGTTTCAGGGTCCACAGAGAGGAAAAGAGGCAGATCTCTTTTGTCTAATTTTCCCAAAAGCCCCAGGACAGACATCTCTGCCTGCAGGCTTGTGGCACACCCCCCTGGTGTGTCCTTGCAGAGCACTGTGCTTGAGACAGAGGGAGGGAGCTCCCTCCACCCCAACTTTCTTTGTTTTTCTCTTTTATTTTTCCATTTTTTATGTATTTGGTACAGGGTCTTACTATGCAATTTATAACTCATAGTTATCCTCCTGTCTCAGCCTCCCCAGTGCTGTGATTACACGCCCAGTTCCAGTGGCCCGCACACTGTACCTGGGGTTGAGGCTGGCATTGCATGTGATATCGGGGATTGAACTGTGGTCCTTGCTCTTGCCAGGCCAAACACCCAGAGCACTGAGCTATCTCCCCAGCCATTTTGCTTATTTTGCTATAGTGTTTTCCATTTTTCTTTCCTTTATGTACATTGACAATGTCTTTTGTTTTACTTAATTGCTTGAAAATTATAAAATATATTTTTACTTTTTGAAAAGTATGTAAGATCAAAATATAAACTACACATACACTGACATACATTTTGTTTTGCATATGTGTAGAAATCATTCCTGAAAAACAAGAGAAGATATTTTTCCTTCCCTGTTTGTATCCATTCTTTAATTTCTTATTATCTGTGATTCTGTCTGTCTGTCTATCTATCTATCTATCTATCTATCTATCTATCTATCTATCTATCATCTATCTTATACAGTACAGTACAGTACAGTACAGTACAGTACAGTACAGAGTCTCAGTACACAGATTGGATTTGTAGTTATCCTCCTGTTTCCACCTTCCCAAGTGCATGGATCACAGGCATGCGTTACCACGCCCAACCTCAAAAGACCTCTCAGCACACCTCAGGGGCAGGACTGTTGAGGTATGGCAGGAATCGAACCCCAGCCCCTGCATCTGCCTAAGCAGGCACTTTATGGGAATTCTATTTTTAGAAAGTCACTTGGTTTTGACAAAAATTTCCTATTTTTTTGTATTACATTGTCTTTTGTGTCTTATAACATGTTTTTAAAGCAGTTTTCCTTTTGCAGCTGTATATCTTTTAATATTTCTTTCAGAGGGCTGGCAAGATGGCTCAGCGTTCTGAAGCACTTGCTTAGGCAAGCTCAGGCAACTGCAGGGACTGCAGTTCGATATCTGGCGCCACATCCTGCACCAGCCCCACCCCCAGGGCAGGCTGATTAGCCATAACATTAAATAAACAAACAAACAAACAAACAAACAAATGAAGTTTTAAAAATTCCTTTCAGAAAAATTGAAAAAAAAATCTCCAATTTTTGCGTGCTGGAAAAATCAGCCTGTACTACTTCTCCTCCTTCTCCTTCTCCTTCTCCTTCTTCTCCTTCTCCTTCTCCTCCTTCTCCTCCTCCTCCTCCTTCTCTTTCTCCTCCTCCTTCTCCTCCTTCTCCTCCTCCTCCTCCTTCTCCTCCTTCTCCTCCTTCTCTTTCTCCTTCTCCTCCTCCTCCTTCTCTCTTCCTCC
>PVKN010005644.1:0-30267 GCA_004027915.1 Capromys pilorides | reverse complement strand
TTTAAAAAGATAATGTGTTATTATACACAAATATTTGACAAATCCTTAGAAAACTGAGTAAATAGTTTCTTAGGAGAAAAAAAAGTGACCCTGCTAATCTCAAGCAGAATTTCAATAGTCTAAATCGCTCTCTACATACTGAAGAAATACAATCTGTACATTAAAATTCTGCAGACAAAATTACCAGGTCCAGGTGTCACCCCTAATGGACTCTAACATTTAGGGATGAAATGGCATTAGTCTCCAGAGCTTAGGAAATTTAATGATTTATTACAACAACTCTAACAAGCAAGATCAAGAGTTCAGGACTTTCAAGTATCCAGGCAGAGTTTAACTTACTGGATGAGAACTGCAGCAGCGCAAGGAGAACCCAAGCTGAACAACAGACTAAGGCAGTGAGTGCTACTGCGAAGAATGTAGACTAGGACGTAGACTTGGGCTTTATTTTTTCCTTGTTTCATTACACATACATTTCTATTTTCAGAATAAATTTTCCGGTCCTCTCTTCTGTCTCTTATGTAGGGTAAATTGGTTGAAATTACCTGGCAATTTGCAGGTCCCATGATATGCAAACAGGATTGTGGCTTCCAGAGTAGGTTTACTGCTGACCACAGGACCTGAGGACCCGTGCCAGCCCCAACGCTGAATTCTTTACCACTGGCCTTCGTATTCTGTGATGCATTCAGAGTGCATGCAGGTCATCCTCTTTCAAGCATCCATTGGGGGCCACTGGATGCTCAAAGTCCAAGGTGGAGATCTGTGTCATTGTCACAGGCTTGCAGGTGGCAGTCACAGCATGAGGGAATGGAGCTGAGCGCGAGCTCCCTCGGGTCACACCCAAGAGGCCTCGAGTTTGAGTAATTCCTTTTGAACAAAGCGCAGCCCAATGCTATGACTGGGCAGGAGCTGACTAAAGATACCAGAGTTTGATACAACCAGGATGACACATCACAGATCATGGGATGAGCAAGGCGACCAGCAGCACAGTGCAAACACGAGCCTAAGAACATGCTTGAAAGTAGTACCTACGATGAGTGCTGGAACACAGCCACCACAAAACTACATATCCTGGCCCCCAGGACAGAGCCTTCTGTTTGGTGATCCCAGTAAGAGTGGCACGTTTTCTGTTCTTGCTGCTCCAACAAGCTCAACTCCCTCAAGCCCAGAGATGCTGAAGAATGTATAGCTAAGAGCACCCTTTCTAAGTCAACAGGGATGGCCAATCCCAGGAAGGACAGGCCAGTTGCCAGGACAGGGACATGGGTGGCTCCCCATGTGCTGCCTGAAGTTTCATGATTTTCTTGGCTCAGCTTGAAGACTTCTCATCACCTGTCATAAGCAGATTTTCATCTCAACAAGAGGAGATTTTCATGTACTTGGAAAATTCCCATCGCGTCACAAAATGTTATGGAATAGCAATCGGTAGCACATTTCCTCTCTTCCAGAGAAGATCAAGCACTATTTTGACATACATCTTATTTCATCTCCAAGCAGCCCTGTGGAGGTATGGGAAGGAGGGAATTAAACACGCTGGCATGTTACACTCAAAGCTTTTGAGTGGCAAAAAAATGGAGAGTGGAATATAGGGCCTCGGGCTAAGGCCTTTCTTAGTCTTAGCGTCTTTCCTTCCTTTATTTCTCTTCCCATTCTTCTTGTCTTCTTCCCCTCTTTCCTTCATTCTACTTCCTCTACCCCTCGTCTCACTCCCCTCCCCCTCGTCTCCCTTTTCTTCTCCCCTCCCCTCCTCCCCCCTCTCATGCTAGGAATTTAATCCAAGGCTGAGGACTACACTGGCCTACATCCCTGGCCTCTGTATTTTATTTCATATAGTTTTAAATTTGTAAGAGGGTCACACTAACTTGCTTACTGGGTTTTCCAGGCTGACCTTGAACCTGCAATCTTCCTCCCTCAGCCTCCCAGAGCCCTAGGATTATGCACATGCACCAACATGTCCTGTTTAGCCTTAGCCTTTCTTTGGCGACTCTTTGAGCCCAGGTCTATCGCTAGGAAATTCACTTTACAATTTAGTCTTGTCTTAAACGAATACCTGCTGACATTCACTGTGCAACCTCCTAGATTGGAGGACGTGGGGGACCTCTGCTTGACTGAGCATCACTCATGGTATCCCTCCTGCCTTCAATGGCATCTTAGTCTCTTTGGGATGTGGTACCAAAAATACCTTGCATCATATCAGGTGTCTTAAGAACAAACATTCCTTACAAATCTAGTGGCTGTGAAGTCCAAGATGAAGGTGCTAACAGAGTCAGTGTCTGGGGAGGTCTCTCTTCCTGCTGTGTAGCAATGGCCTTCTAGCTGTGTCCCTCACAGGACAGAGGGAGCAAACAAGTCCCTGTGGGCTTCTCTAAAGGCAAAATCCCCACTCGCTCATCCCCTTCTGACAGCCCGAGCTCTTACTACCATCAACATCTGGATTTGAGGGATAGAAACCTTCAGATCCCAGGACACGGGACTAATGCTGTTTGGGAAAATGCCCATGGCTCCCTGGGTAGACCTGGTATATGGAAAGGACTATTCACTGCCCCGTGACAGTGACTGGTTTAGGGAATAGGAATAGGACCAAGGAGAGATCTTTCTAGAGGCTTCTGAATAAATGCTTTCTCACTCTCAAGAGAGCAATAGGAAAGCAGACACTCCCCTGCCAATTGCTACTGGCAGCCATCCCGTAGGCCTGTGAGGACCTGCCTTGGACTCAGCTGACACTGTGGACAGCAGCGTAGAAGATGAAAAGATACTAAGTCCTTGCTGATATCACTGAACTTCTGGAACCCCTGAAGCTGAAGACCTTGCTTCTTTCTCACACATAAACTAAAGGAAGTACATGTATATATATGGGTATATGCTAGTTTGAGTTGATTTTCCTTTCGCTTACCACTGATAACAGGCTACTACACAGTGATTCAGAAAAATCCTTCCAGAGGACCCTACCTCTCCAGTTCCATACCTTCCTTTCCAGGTTCTATAGGACCCAGCTCTCCCACATCTAATAGCCCAGACCTTTCCTTAGTGCCCTCCCCTCACACCAGTCATGACCCGCCACACTGATGGTCCATGTCACTAGATATCCAGGTTTATGGTGAGATTCACCGTCATCATCATACAATCCATGATGTGATGTTTGTTTACAGTCATGTTGGGAGAGATGAGCTACATGCTCTTTTTAAGTCTTATCCCTGTGCCCATCGCTCAAGCGGTACTTGGGTCTTCTTCCTGTTAGTTTATTCTTAGGAAATGTGGAAGAAGACAGGACTGCACCCCGTTGCGTGGGTTCCCTCTCATTCTAGTCTCACCTCCTGATTTTCATTCTCGTTGAACTTTCATGTCTCCAGTATATACAGACCTGCTCTCTAGGTTGTGCTGGGTCCAGTTGTCCCTGACATGATGGTGTCCCAAGGAAGAGGCTGCAGATATTCAAAGTTGGGCTCACAAAGAGAGGCTTCTCAGCTGAGAAACAAGGGCTTCAATGCAACCAAACTTACCTATTGAGCAAAGGGTGTCTTATGTCATGGAGCACCAGGGAAGCTGGAGATCCTCTGGGAAGTGGGCACCAGAGGAAAGGATAGGCAAGAGGGTACTCTTTGTAACTGCATAGAATCCATACAGGAACTGGCTTAGGGGTGGACGCCAGAGTGGCTTTACTCTGGGTACGTGGGAAGCCAAGACTGAATTCATTGCTCCCTCCCAAACTGACAGCAGGGTTAATTTTCTCTTCTTATTCAATGAGATCAGTGATCACTACTGCCTAGGGTTATTTTGACATCGTATTTGAATTTATAAACACTGTCATTTGTACATGGGGTATAGTGCAATATTTTTATATATACATGCTATACAGAAAGATTTAATCAAGCCAATTCATGAACCCATTATTCTACTCTATTTATCATATTTTGTTGTCTGGGCATTTGTGATGGTCATGTTTGTCAACTTGACTGGATTCAGAGACTCCTGGAGGACCGCTGGATCATAGGGATGCTACAGCAGGAATGCAGTAGCCAATTGATGCTCACAGTGGGGTGACGGTTAGGAGGTGGGGTCCTCCTGAAGGTAAGGCCCTGGCATTTCTCATTGGAGTTCTTTTCCTGAGCTCTGCTTCCTGATGCTTGGAGAGAGCAATCTTCTTCTCTCAGGCTTTTCAGTCCTGCTGTTTCTGCCCTGAAGCTAGCTTACCTCCGACTAAGCACTCTGAAATACTGAGCCAAAGTTAAACTTCTCTTCCTTAGGTGGTGGCTGTTGGGTATTTTATCCCCACCAAGGGTAAGTCTACTCTTACAAGACACAGTACGTTGTTCTTAGTTGTGGCCACCATGATGTTTTGAAGGTAATGGAACTAAGCATCTAATGCCTGCCTCCTTCTTCCACTGTACCTTTCAGGATCTTGTGCCTTCTTCTCCTTGTGTGAAATCTAAAGCCACTCAAGGGCACCCTGACCAGGAGAGGAAGTGAGAGCCTCAGGTTAGGATGTTGTAACATTTGTCCTAAAGGAAAAGCACAAGGGAGGAATCTAACCATTCGACTGGAGGCTTCCAAGCAAGCCTACTTGGGTTCTGTAAACTGGGAGATCCACGCTCTTCACTTCAACTCTGTGTCAGCCTTTGTCTGTGCAAATGACAGTGTTAGACGAAGTTATTTCTATGGGCTTCACAAGATTTAGGAGATTAAGGTGCCCACGGCAGTCATTCCAGGCAAGGATCTCAGGTGAGTGTGACTTCTTGACCACACAGTCTCACTTCTCCTCTGGGCGATGAATCTGGGTCCTTTGCTTTGCCACTGGCCCCTTAGTGTCTCACACTTCCTCACCTTCTGTTTCACACTCCCTCAAGAAGGCCTGTGGCAGTGCCTTGGTGGCCTCTTTTCAAAGGATCAAGGACTTTGTTTGATCACTTATCTCCCGAATTCCTTAAGAACAGAATGCTTACTTATTGGTCTCTTCTTTTTAATTATGTCAGTTTCAAACTAGGGAGCTACTGATTTCCTTAGGAATTTTGTGGAGGTGGGGCGCTGCTGGAAATCAGTGCCAAAATTTAACCATTTGAGCACAGCCCTTCTTCTTCTGTCCCTGTGACGTGTTCTAGCCATGTACTCTTCACAGTCTTCTAAAAAAATGGCTCCTCTGTGCTTATAGCTACTGGGACACAAGATCCTTCTCAGTTTCACCATGAAAAGTAGGAATGGCTCCCAATGACCCATCAGAGGCTCTGTGACCCACAGGCACCCCAGGTCGAGGTGCTGCTTTCTTGACTTCTTTTCTAGTAGGTTCCAAGACCCCCAGACTCTTCCCCAGCAGAACTTCGTACTGGGAAGCGAGTGAGGATGGGGAGCTCAGGCCATGTGTGCAAAGACTTCCCAGGTGAGGGGCATTGAAAATGCCGATTTCTGGCCATGGCACGTTACCAGAAAGAAGATTTAATGGCCACACGTTTTCTGCTTCGCAGACAGGGCCTTGCGGTTGTTGGTTTAAACCTGCCTGCTACACGGGAAGAAATTTGATATCCCCCGACTGGAGTCCACAAGGTAACTCAAAATCACTTCAACCCAGATCAACAACTTGACTGAAGATTTGATACTTTCTGAGAGATAGTGCCCCACATAGATGAGCACTGTGACAAATTACTCCAGGAGCCTTCCTTTCTCATTGTAGAGGCAAATTTAAGAATGTAAGTATTAGGAAAACCAAAGAATTTGAGGATTAAGAAAACTAAGAATTAAGAATTAGGATTAGTCTTTATAACCAGTATTTCCGGGCATTTCATAGCTTTTCAAAAATTCCTGACCACGTCAATGATCTTCTAATCGTTTATTAACTCAAAAGCAAAAAGATTTCTCTGTTTCTCATTCTGCTGCTGTCCCATCGCGGTCTTTTCACAGCACAGTTTGGCAGGTATGATCCTTCCAAGGGATATTTTAATTCCTCTTGGGAGTAGTGGCTAAGCGAAGATCGTCTTTTAGAGTATCGTATACTTTATGGGCAAAATAAAGTAGACAAGGAGGCATGAAGGTGAGGGTCTCCTCTGGTGCCTATAGGGTTGGGGTGGGAAGAAATACAGGCACACAGCAGCATTAAGAGGTAGATAACAAGCAGTAGAAAGTAGTGTAGGAGGAAACTAACAACCGGGGGAGCCTCTGGCGAAGTCTTCCTGAGGAAGTGGCTTCACACCCATAATTAGAGGTGATGGGAAAATGTAGCACAGGAGGAAGACACTGAGCCTTAGTTAAAGAAGGGGGTGTAGACTCAGATAAGAGAAGAAGCGTGGTGGGAGTGCAGGGCTGGAGGAGACCAAGGGGCTAGAGGGGAGGACTGAGAGAGCCAGTCTGAGAAGCTGTCAGATTTTCCACCCCAGCTGCTCTGTCCAGTGTCTCTCCAGGGAATCACCCACCAATTTAGTGTGAGAAACACCCAGCGAACACACGTCCAGCTGCCCCTGAGAAAAACCACTCCACAGACAATCAGCACCCCTGGGAATCAGCCTCTGCGCTGCGGAGAAGGGAAGCTGCCTGCAGGCAGCGGGTTTGGGCGCCGATTGGAAACCCCTCTTCCTTCTTTGTGTACTGCGCATGTGCTCAGCTGTCCCCCTTCCAGGTGGGAGCCTTGTAGGTTCGTTACACTTCCCACCCAGCTGTTGGGAAGGCAATGATCTCTGCCCCGTTGAGATGCCCTCCTGAGGGTCTCCAGGGAACTTTGCATAGACCCCATAAAGCTACATTTTTAATCCTACAGTCCTAAACATATCCTTTACATTTCATGAAAATCCCGTTCATTTCTATATGATGCATTAAGACTCAACAACAAAAGCTTCATTTTATTTCTGTAGGTGATTTCATTAAAAAAATAAAGAATCAGCATAAAAATGATAAGTCGGCAGGGTTGGTGGCTTGCTGTAGAGGCACAAGGCACACACCAGGCCCGGGGAGGCTTAGGGAGAACAGGATGGGCCTGGGCTGTTAGGAGGAGTTTACAGTGCTCCAGGCAAAAGGTAACAAGAGACTGAATTAAAGCGGGAAGACTTAGAAGAAGGGGCAGATGCAGGAGGCCTTTGGGAGGCCAGATCAAAAGAATTTGCAGTTGACTAAAGGCGTAAGAACAGGAATGCAGAATGCTGGCTTTCTAAGGTGTGGAGGCTAAGTCACCACAGAAGATAACACCTTTCCCCCTGGACAGAAAACCCTGGAAGAACGATGATTCTGGGAGCGGACAACTTATTTTGAAAAGAAAAAGTATATGGTGGTCTTCTGTTTGCTGGGTTGGTTATAATGAGGAAGACCGTACGAGGTTCTCATCCAAACTGGGACATCATCGAGAAAAAGCGGGCTGCTTTTGTGACTGTACCAGTATAAATCTAAACCAGTATCATTTCAAACATATCCAGATGGTTGGAGTCCTTCTCTATAGTATCTTTCAGTTTCCATTCATTTGAAGGTGTGAGTTAAGGGAAACTGGGTCATAGTTCATTGAATCCTAGTACCTCAGAGCTATAGATAGCCCAGAAGTCTAGGTGGTGTCGTGTCTCAGGGATCCTAGAAAGTTCTCTCCTTAACCTTCCTCATGTCCAGCATCTGCTGAAAAAGCTGCTGGGATAGGAGACAAATACTGACATTAAAAAGTCCACTTTAAAGACAAAAAGTCCATTCTATTTTTGGGCAGTGTAAGCATTCCTCATGCTTAGAGAAAATTGGCTTCCCTGTAGACTCCACACTACACATGATAGTTCTCATAATGATGATATCATCAGTATTAAAATAGCTAACATTTACTGAGCACCTATAAAACTCCAGGCTTTACAGGCATTATTTTTGAAGTTCTCCAGCATAGCTATTTAGATTGCCTTTACAGATGAAGCAGGGGTCGCTGGGAGAGAGTGTTATTAGCAAGGACAACAATTTCACTACGAATTTGAATGGAATTCTGTCTTCCTATTCCCAAAGCCCATATTGTTTGTACTACAACACATCTCCGCATGTCAGAAAAATTTTCCCTTGGAGAAATGTAGCCCAAGTTGAATCTGTCCTCTGTACATCAACACTTAAGATATTTCAAATAATTGTTATCTCTTCTGTCTTCTTTTGCTGACCCCAATTCATAGTCCATCCTCCCCACATCTGCCTTTCCAACAGATTCTACAACACTCTTTATTCTCAGTACAGGGGGTTTGGATTCAGGGTTTTCTGACTGAGTTACCTCCACAGCCCATGTTTCATGTTTTAAGACAGCATCTTACTAAGTCACCACATTGTCCAGGGTGGTCTTGAACCTGTGGTCCTCCTGCCTCAGCCCCTTAAAGTGCTGATATGATAGGCATGCATCCCTTGGCTCATCATTGACTCTGAGTGTGGGTTTTCGTGGTGGTATGTGTGGCAAACATCTGTCGCTTTCTGTGCCTGAGAATGCCCTTCTGGTCACAGCGTTCGTACCTCTTCACTCTTTCAGACTTTGCTCCAACATCATGCCAGATCCCCGCACTGGGTTTTAGCAGCACAGTTCACAATTCAGCCTTATCCCTCATTTCACCCTCTTCCCTCTCTCATTGGTATAGAAATGGGCAGGCCAGATTAGTGGCTATATTAGTCAGTCATTATTGTAGTCATTCCATGTAACAAATTATTCCAAAATTCAGTGGTTTATCACAGCAGGCATTTAATTCTTATTCACAATTTTGCAGGTGACTGATATATGACTAATAAAGTTTGGCTTGGAGGGCATGAACTTTAAGCCAACAATAATGCCCAGAGATGTTCCATGTGTCTTTCATCTTCCTCACACAACCTTCTACGCAAGGCATGTTCTCCTTAGGATGAAAGGAGAGGGTGTAGCCAGAGGCCAAACTCAACTCTATTCATGGAGATTCTTTCTGTATTTCATCCGCCAGTATCTTATTTGCCAAACAAGTCTCATAGTTAAGCCCATGGCTAAGGAAAAGGGGTCCCACTGCCCACCATGAGTCCACACCTAGAAGGCAGGTGCATCACAATGCTACAAGAGAGTACAGATTTCAAAGTAGGAAACAAGGCTCCACAGCATATGGGCAGGCCAATGGAATTCAATCGTGCACTTGACTTCAACTTTGCAGGTAGCAAACTCTGTTTCCTATGGACAGGATTTGATGATATAGTCAGCCTGAAGGAGGGAACCAACAGTCACAGGCAGAACTGAGCCACTCCAGAGAAAGGAGAGCCTATTGGTGAGCCTGATTTGAGGTCCCCCTTGGCGAAGTCAGGGCGGCTGCAGAATATTCCTGCTCAGTGATGTGAGCTAATGCACCCTGCCTTTTGCATAAGCTCACTGATTTAGGCTTTCTATCATTGGCAGACAAAGGAGTTCTAGTGGCTGTGGTCAATGAATGCAACTGTCTTCCAAGTCAAGCTAGTATGCATGATAGTAAGCCTGTACCCACCCGGGCTAGCATTCGACAGTGCAGCTTTGGTCCACGTGGGTCCAGTGCTTCACCACTGAATCCCTTCCTAGACGGCACAATGGCATGCAAACCACAATACCGGGCCAGTCCATCTTGTTCCTTAAACATCTTTTGCAATAATATCAAATCAGTAGTAGCCCAGGCCTATTCTTAAAGATATTTTGTCCCACTTGGAAGCCTTTCACCTTACATGACTTCATGTATTTCTTCATGTATGAAGAAAAATTAAACTGAATTTAACATTCCAGGATAAAAATCTTGAAAAAGAAGAGTTAGTGTTCTTCAGGGAAAGAAGAGTTGTATGATTACAATTGCATTCCTGACCTGTGCAAGTAAATTTCTTGCTTTTACTATTTGAGAAAGAAACAAGAAGATATGGGGAAAAGAGCTCTTGAATTTCAAAAAGTTGAGCTTGCTCCAGGCTCGTCACACTAGTCTCTCTGAATCTCAGTTTCCACACATGTACAAAGAGGTAGCTTCAGTCTCAAGATTTACAAGTTTATTGTGGTAATCACTGAGATAATCAAGATTAGTGGAATCCATTTATTATTTTTCTTATAAAAATAGTTTCTTAAGTGCAAATGGTTTGTAGAGAAACTACAGTTGGTTTGAACATCTTGGATTTTCTTTTTCTATGGTTTCTGACCGTTTAGCCAGAGGACTTCTAATATTACAATGGTAACAGTGGACGGTAGGGTCTGGGCCACATTGCCTACAGTGCCCTCTTAGGAACAAGAACGCCTTCCTTACAAAATCTCAATCTTACCCGCTGATTTATTGGCAAGAAATGGCTCACATATTCAACTGTTAAATCAAACACCGGCAAGGGGCATGGGAGAGCTGAGACAGGTTCAGAGCCGACCTGTTGGCACCGAGTGCCGTGTGCCAGAGAGACCAAGAGCAAGGCCAAGCTCAAGAAGCAGGAATAGCGCTGAGGCTCAGAACTAAGAGAGTCTGGTACAGGACTCATCAAACTTTCCCACACACAGCCTGTTTGCGTGTCGAAATCTCCCAAAACTCTCTAATCCCTAAGTACAAGAGGAATAACCTCTCGCCACTATACCTAGTACAATTTCTGAAGCAAATAGCACCTCAGTAAGCACTTAATGAATTTTATTATGGGATTTGGAATCTATTTCAGTGTCCAAACTCTGTTGGTCAGCTGATAGCCATGTGGGGGACTTTTCTCTGTACTAGGTGAAGAAACATCCTCTGGTATTCGTATAACTCCTGTTGGCCTTCTATGAGTCTGATTTTTCGAATAATTTCATTTCCCTGCCCCCTTTACATTGCTATCTAAACCCTTTAGAACTAATTAGAAGTGGGAGGATCAAAGATGATATATTTTAAATTTGCTTCCTGCCTCACCCACTTAAAGTAAAGAATCCTGCATAGCCCATTAAGCTGGAGGTACTTGCTGACAGGAAGGAAACCATCTGGTGAACAACTTCTGTTAATTATGTTGGAACATACTAACGAGAGTAAAGAACAGCCCTTAATGACCTTCCCCTTGGTGGCAGGATCCACTGCAGAGCAGACAGTCGTGGCTCGGAGCCAAAAGCTAATGGTTAGTATTGGCACCGAACACTCAGGCTCACTAGGACTTAATAATCTGTTCTCGCTGGAGAAAGTATTTGAGGCATTCGCAGCATAAATCCTCCTACCACCTGCATGTAACCGAGCTCCAAAAGAGTCGTTCAGGGCATTACTTAGAATCCCATCATAAGTGTGAGTCTGGGTATTACCTTCTCTCGAATCTTTCTCTGCTTTTGGATATGTCAGATGAGACTAGACAAAGGCTTGCATTTTGTTTCCACTAATAACAATATTTAAATACAACTTGGCAAAGAACTGATGTAATTATTACATATCCTAGAGGGATACAGATACACAAAAATAATTATCCTCATTATGACCTGGATGAGTTAATTATTTAGAATATTTCTGAATCCACTTTAACTCTTAAGGAACTCAGACATCTGTGCATTGCCCAAGCAACAGTGCAGAGTTAGTGCCTTGGGATTTGTACCATGAGTTAATTATAGATGTAAAACCATGCATTTTAAATTTCATTTATTTGTTTTTTTGCCCTGCTCAGTTGGAGAAAGATTTTTTTAAGTGGTTTCCACAGGGTGCAAAAATTGGGTGAATTTTAAAAGTAAACTATTTAAGATTTGAAATTTTAATATTATGCAATTTTTTAATTTCCAAAGAAAACAGGCAACAGGAGAATAAGTTCAAGCAGTAGTGAGGCTGGTGCACAAATGCACGCATCATGAAATACTGTGTCTTCCCGGAGGTGGCCCACCGGCTCAGCTGAGAGCTTCCTGGCAGCCCATATGGAAGAGACAAATACTGGGAGGGTGCTTGGCAAACGGAAGAAAAGGTTTAAAGAATGTCTGAAGTGTACAAGTTCCACAGTATTTACGGTAGTTGAGGATGACTCTCTTACCTAGTACATTCACAATATGTGTGGAAAGAGAGAGAGAGAGAGAGAGAGAGAGAGAGAGAGAAGAGGAAAAAGGAAGAAAGAAAGAAAAAGAGAGAAGAAATACTAGCAACTGCTGTTTCAAATCAGGTGGGAAATATTTTAACAGAAATCTTCAATACAAATTCTGTAACTACAAACTGTCAACATTTACCTCTTAAACTACGAGTCTGTAAAGAATAAACTCCTGCAACGTATTAAAGATGAATAATCCTAGATATTAGCCAAGAAACTGCTTTATGTACAAGTTCTTGATGTATAGTTGAGGCTTCCAGACATACATCAAAAATACAGTTTTTATAGAGGCAGATATGGCCAAGAGTTTGCACAGAAGTAACAAACTAAGAGCCGCTTGTGCCTAAGCCATCCCATCTGTGTCTCTGGGACAACGCTCAATCCCCTCTGCAGCCACATGCATCCAGCAACTGGCCAAGTATCCCCGGAGGCAGGAGGGTGTCTCCAGTTTTCATTTGAAATAGTCTTCTGGGCAAAATATAATGCAGTGCTTCTGCATTATTTATTTAACCTGTCTTTGCATACTAACGTCACAAAAACTGAAATAAATATTAGGTCATTGTCAACATACCTCAAAATATCTTTCTGTTCAGGGATTTAGAAAAACAAAACAAAACAAAAAAAACGGCCTCCCTTTCCTTTGAAGCCTTGGATGCTTCCCACCTCCCACCCTGGTCTGCGCCACCCACCACTATCTTTGAAGTTGCCTCATCTGGAAACAGACTTATTGAAAGCTGTAGTGCACACCTATCTTCTATTTAAAGAATTAGATGTTGTCCATGTGACAGATTTAATCAGTCCCTTGGTATCTCGGACGTGCAGCTGGTGGTGAATTCTTTTTTGCTGGTGTAATACTGTTGTCGTAAGTTAAAATTAAAGCTGCCATTAAATTTCCATCTTGTTCTTCGAGGGACTGCTCTCTGGAGCAGCATGTGTATACATTTTTATGTGGCGGTGCCAAAGAGATATTTTATTCTACATCAGATCTTTGGTGTTCAGAAAGAATGGCTCAATTTAATAGAAAAGACAGTAAATAATTCAAGTTGTTGGATCTAGGCAATAGCTAGTCACCTAGAGTTATTGGTAAAAATAAAAATATGACCCTCTTTGGCAGTTTAATGCTACAGATGCTGCTTTTAAGCCGACAGCATTGAAATACAGAAAAACATGTGGGATTTATAGAAATTCTCTCCATGTCCAGATTGCGTGACCTCCACAAGTCAAAATGTCACTTCTGAAACACATCATTTACTAGTCCTTCAGCAAAACAAACAATCCTTAGAAAAGCCCCCAATGGCACCAAAGGGGTGAAGAGGAAGAGAGTTGGAATGTCATCACAATCAGGAGAGAATGGAGCTCCACGGCTTGCCAATTTCTTTTTCTTTTTTTCATAAAGAAATCAAAACAGGAAAGGAAGCTACACTTAAATATCAGACAGAAAAAGACTTTGAAATGCCCAAGCAACTTTTGGCAGTACCAACAAGTATACATCCTGGGAGAGACACTGGATATGGTGGACGAGAGAAAAGACACTAGGGAATAGCAGAATACTCCATTCTGCAAAGAAAAATGAGAGCTCCAGGGACCAGGAAACATTCTAAAGATTGATGGCTTGCCATCCCCAACTTCAGCTCTGTATCTGGACCTAAAGCGATGGTCACCCGACAAATCACTGTCATGTGGAGCAGGCTAAAAATGATGTCAGTGGTTTTAACCCCATTTCTGCAGAGGATTAACTACAGAAATAGATTGAGATTAAATTTCTCTTATTCCAGGAAAGAATTCTAATGAGCTGGGTTGAGCTGGGAGGGCAACACTCTGAATAGTAGTTGGGCTCTGGGGTCAGACAGTCTTGCGTCACTTTCATGTCCGTGCACTTCCCAGCCGTGCTAATCCGACGGAGAAAGTTCCTTTCCCTATTTAATCTTCAGATTTCGCACCTGTCAAATGGGAGCACATTCACAGGGACAGGTATAAATGAGAATTGTCTAGTGGCGCAGGCCTGTAACCCCAACACTTGGGAGGCTGAAGCACAAGGATTGGTGTGAGTTCAAGACCAGCCTGGGCTACAAAAAGTGAGCTCAAGGCCAGCCTGAACTGCATAGTGAGACTCTGTCTCAAAAAGACAGGAAAAAAAAAAAAAAAGAATTGTGAGCCTTTTGTAAGTTGTGTGTCACAGAATAAATATTCTATAAATTAAAATTGGTGTTAGTAGCAAAACAAAAATACATAACAGCCATATAATCTATCAACTGTTGTAAAATAATTCTCATCTAAAAGTACTCCTCACCAGGGCCGGGGAGATAGCTCAGTAGAATAAGTACTTGCCTGGGAAGCACAAGGTCCTGAGTTCAATCCCCAATACCACCCAAATAAATGAATAAATAAATAAAATTAATTAAATAAAATAAAAGTACTCCTCACCAAAATATTGAGTTAAGAGCATCCTATAAGACAGGAATCAAAACACAGGATAGATTTAAAATGCAGAGAATATTCTAAATAGTAACAATCCCTGCCTTTTTCGCGAAGAGTATGATGCAGTTATAAATTGGTTAATGAGCAAAACCCTACGTCCTGAGGCTCTACTAAATGATGAGGAAAAGTTACACAGGTAAGTATAAAGTTTTATCTTTTCAAACAAATGCTTTCTAGGTTGGTTCTGTAGATTCTTGCGTAACTCTTGAAATCTTTTCAAAGAAAGGAGCAAAGGCTTTTACCTTGGTCTGGCAGTTGTGGTCCCCTTATTTCAGGGGGTAAAAATTTGATTCCCCTATCTAGGATATCTATAAGCTAATTTTCTTATGGGAAAATTGTTTAATCTCCTTGTTCATCACCTTCCCAACCCATAAAACAGCCCGGTAATATTTATTTACCTCACAGTGTATCAGGAATCTTAATTAATGTCATGAGAATTAAGATCCTTAGATGAAAAGAGCAGTAAGTGTAATTATGAACTTAGTTTTTTTTTTTTTTTTAAATTTTATTTATTTATTTATTTGTTTGCGTGTTGTGTTTGTTTCTTTATTTATTTTTTTTATTTTGTGGCTGGCTCAGCCTGCCCTGGTGGTGGCGCTGGCACAGCATGTGGTGCCGGGGATCGAACCGCAGTCCCTGCAGTTGCCTGAGCCTTCCTACGCAGGCGCTTTAGACCACTGAACCATCTCGCCGGCCCTGAACTTAGTTTTTCGTGATAAGTTATGGAACAGGAATTCAAGATGCTATTGCTATGACAAAGGCCAATAAAGATCTACGTGTCTTACAGCCAACAGCCTATAAACTGATCCCCTCTGGAAATGGCATGGAGGGTTTCATCAGATGCTAAGTTTAGACTCCCCAGCTGTATGAGTTAGCCAGGGATGAAAGAGAAAAATTAAGATTGTTCTCCAGCATCACAGCCATAGATGCTTCTGCTGTACGCAGTTTGGTCTTTCCAAAGTCATGCTCAGGGAAGGACCTCTAAGAATACCAGGCAACCCTCTGCTTCTTAGAAGCGCAATGAAGACATTTCTCTGTATTCACTTCTTCTTTTCTATCTTTGATTTTTCCCCTTTCATACATCTTTTGCATCAACAATCCATCTTTTTTCCTCTGTAAAGAAACTGCCATCTCATAACTGAATGTGACATCTTAGTACCCAGAAGCATGCTTGATAGAAATGCCTTAGTATACGACAACTGCCTCTCCTTCCACTTTCAGGATTGATGTAAGGATCGGATGGTGCAGGATTTGATAGTGCTAGGAAAACAGTGTAGGCTCCTGAAGGAAGCAGAAAGCAGACAAAAATATTTCTAGCCGAGCTACTCACCCTATAGAATTTCAGATACACACACACACACACACACACACACACACACACACACTTAATTGCAGCCCTGGCCTGGCTCAGCCACTCTCCCATACCCTTCTCGGCTCATAGATGAAAGTCATGCTTCTGCAACTCTTTGCCGTCTATCACCAATTATTTTTACCATCTTTCTGCCTGGTGCCTCTTGCACTCCAAACCCTCACCCCAAAAGAAGCTTGTTTCCTCCAATTCCAATCTGGTCCTTTAAGATTTAGTTCAAGCATATTCTCTGTCACTATCCCAAAGACTTAGGCCACATTCCGAGTCCCCACGGAGTGCATAATAAACACATGTACACGAGCAGCCATTACGTTTGTACACATACATACACACATCCATGAGATAAATGTGTATGTGACATACACAAAATAATATACTCATTTAAATTAATTAACATATATATATTTAATTTTATTTATTTTTTTCTGTATTTCTTAGGGAAGGGTCTACAGGGTGTTCAGGGTCTCACTACTAGATCAGACTTGTAGTGTTCTGCCTGTTTACAGCCTTCCAAGAGCTGGAGTTACAGGTATGCGCCACCATATCCAGTCTCAATTGCTATCTCAGCACACCCCAAGGACGGGGTTGGCACAGCAGGCCTGGGGATCGAACCCCCAGCCTCTGTGCCTGCTTGCAGGCTTTTTAATCCACTGAGCTACTTGACCAGCCCATTTATATACATTTAAAGTACTTAAATTATAATATATTTCTGCTATATCCATTTACTTATGTAATTTTGTAGAGAACTATATAATTATTGTGTAATTTATATTTTGTCTATGTGCTTATATTGTCTACAGTAATATATTAAGTAGTTAAATTAAATACTTAAATACATCTATAGAAATGTGAATATGTAATAGACATATATGCTTCATCGCTAATTATTGTTTATTTATTGTAATTTATTCTTAGATTATAATTAATTTGTGTCTATAGTATATTTCATTAAATGTGAAATTTAAAATACATATAATGAGATTTAGATTCAGCTAGATGTAATAATCAGATACTCCAGTGGTGCAATCGGTTAGCACATGGTACTTATAGATATAATAATCACATATATTTATTTATTATTTACTCAAAGCCAGAAACTGAGCTAAATGATTTATGTACATTACCCCATTTAATCTATACAACTATCACATAAGTATTTAATGCTGTAATTATTCACATTTATAGACAAAGAAATTAAACCTCAAAAAAATGAGGTAACTTGTCCCTGGTCTCTAGACCTTTGTGAAGCTTCTCGCCAAGTTTGGTCTCAGCCTCAGATGTCTTTCCTGGGACCAGTTGGTGATGGGGAACAGCAGGCTGAAGACACACTTCCCAGCGGGTGCATACGAGAGCCTGGAAGTTAGGTGCACATGGGTGTCTGCGAACCCTGAGTGGTAGGTGCTAGGGTGTTTTCTTGTCATTCACAGCCACGCCTAGTGGGACAATCAGATCTTCAGTAAGTATCAGGGAGGAAAGAGAAAAGGTGAGACCTTTAATGAAGAAAAGTTACTCTTCATCAAATATGGAAATTTTCATTCCCTGGTGATAAAACTAAAAAGATCATTGATTAAAAATTAAATGCTTATTTCTTTGGTATTCAGACCCCTTCTGTCCTGTAGATGCTCACAACTCAATTAGAGGGGCTTTGTGAGAGAAGCAGAACCTCAAGGTCCGCTACACACCGCAGACCAAAGTCCCCATCAGGAGACGTCTCCAAGCAGTTCTCACGTGCAAGCAGCTCCAGAAGCGCTCACACCAGTTCTTTTCTGCCCAGAGTCCTTAGCTGGGGTTTACATAAAACTTATCCTTGTCTGCCATTGTTATTCCAGTGATTTATATTTAAAAGACATAAGGGGATCGCTGGAGAGCGGTAGCATGAGGTAGGAAAGACAGAAAAACAACTGATCCTTGTATCAAGCTTGCTGCCAGGCAGGTGGGGTGACCTCAGGAAGGTGCCGTCTCTGGGTCTTAAATTCCACCTTTATAATGTTTGTGGACTAAGGAAGAGATTGGAAAGGGGGAAACAAGCAGAGATCATTATGAAAGAGACCTTTCCCCCTCATTTATGTATTTGGTACAGGGTCCCACTACGCAGCTTGGACTCGTGCCTCCTGTTCTCAGCCTCCCCCGCGCTGGAATTACAAGCATGCCCCACCATGACTCTGTCACTGGCTCAGTGTACATCAGGGGTGGGGCCAGTACGTCATGTGGGACCAGGGATTGAACCCTGGTCTCTGAGTTGCCAAGGTAGATGCTTAGTCCACTGAGCTACCTCGCAGGCATGAAAGTGACTTTTAATTCAAACATTTATTTAATTCAGAACAAAGTTGAGCAAAACTGTAAAGCACTACATTTCTTAACCACTGTTGTGTTCTGTCACGCACTGTGACTACTCTCTAAGTCAGACGAACTAAGAATAAAAGAATGGTCGCTCTTACACTTAACAGCTCTTAGAAATATTTCTCAAGGTTGGGAAGATAGCGCAGCAGGCTAAGCACGTGCCTGGTAAGCACAAGGACCCGGCCTAGATCTCCAGTACCACACGGTGCGCTGCCATGCCGGCCACCAAAAGCAGGCATGGCGGTGTACCCCTGTAATCCCAGCCCTGGAGGGGCTGAGATGGGAGGATCACAATCAATTTGACCTGTGCGACGTAGTGAGACCCTGTGCCAAATAAATCAATAAATATAAGATTTTTTAAAAATTAAAAACCAAGGGGCCAGGGAGATAGCTCTGTGGCACAAGTGCCTGTCTGGCAAGTGCAAGGTCATCAGTTTGAATCCCGATTCCACAAAAAAATAAAACATAAAAACCAAGGAAATATTTCTCAAGCATAGCAGCACCTTCTTCTCTGATCTTATAGTAACTTTTACATAAACTGAGAGATAATGTAACAACATTTTATTTTATCTTATTTTTTCTTTCTGAGACAGGGTCTCACTATGCAGCTCAGGCTGGCCTTGAGCTCACTTTTGTAGCCCAGGCTGGTCTCAAACTCACTCTGACCCTCCTGCCTCAGCCTTCCAAGTGCTGAGATTACAGGCATGCGCCACCACACCCAGCAGTGTAACATTTTAAATGAGATAAAATTATCTATAATCCTGTCAACTAATAGTGTTTCTTCAAATTTTCTTCTATGAGAATGTGTTTTACATATCTAACATCACACTTATGTTGTTACACAATATGCAGATTTCTTTATTATACTACAGCATTAGCATATGATAACTTGATAAACATTTATCTATTTGTACATTTCACAAGTACATAATTCCTAATTATTTTAGAACTGTATAATATTCCTTTAAATGAATGTGTCCAATTTTTAAAATAAAGTCCATAATATTACTATTGGATGAGTTCTCTTTTTGTTTTACCTTTATAAAAAGAGTACTGGACAGAATATTTCTAACAATGCATGTTTGGGGGACATCACCTTCACATTCTTGGGAGTGGATTCACTGGGACAAAAAGTAGGATTATCTTTATGGTTTTTGCCACTGACCCCTGCATTTTCTTTCTGGTTCCGAAATTCCAGGATTTTGATAGCCTCATCCCCCTATGGCTATGTCAAAGATCAGAATCCAGCAGCCCACTGCTGGTGGCACCACGATCTTTAAAAATGACAAGACAGATATTATCACCATTTTTTAAGAATGATTAAAACAAAATCAAAATCTCATGCCAGAAATTGACACAGAGCACCCAATGGGTGAAATATCACATTACTCAAATGACCAGAGACAGCCGGGACAAACAAGATAAGCTCAGAATTGTACTCCTTCCCAGAATCTGAGGTAGCTCTTTTGGAGCATGGATTTATAATTCTCTTTCTAGACTGTTTTTAAAATATCAAAAGGAAGGGCCAGATGTCACAATGAAGTAGTAGTCTGGATTTTCAAATTCTCCCTAGCTGAAAGTAAAGATGAGTTTTGTCTGGCTCCTTGGAGATCCCTAGTGGATATTTCATTCAGCTTCATATTTGATAGTTTGACAGGATGACTCTGGAGTCTTTTTTTCACCATGATCTGAGGGCTGCAAGTTCGGACGATGGGAGGCAGGTGTCATAACTGTGTAGAAGGAAAAACATTTCCCACTTCCCTGATCACACAGACCACTGGGGAGCCCAGTCCAATAGCTCTTCACTGAGAAACACTGAATCACACAGCTGTTGTCTAAGAGAGACAGGAAATAATGCAGGAAGATCCTTGGCCCCTTGATTGACTGAGCGAGGGAGAATCAAAGGTCATCAAAGCCCAGCTGCAGAATCCATCAGTGTGGCAGCACGGGTGCGCACCACCCGTGGAAATACTCCCCTGACACATTTACCTAGTGACATACACTTCTGTCCCTTACTCAGGTCAGTTTCTGGCACGTCCCCACAGAGACCAGAGCATCATCATTAACACTATGTTCACCTTTGCTTCTAGAGTTCTTCCTGCTAAGCCATCTACATAGTCCTGCTTTGTGCACCCGTGGCATCCTTCTCTCCACCCTAATACATCTCTCTCCACCTGTGATAGCCTGGTCCTGTCTGCTGTCCTCCACTGGACCCTACGTTCCATAGGAGCAGAGGATGAACCTAACTGATTCACCTGGTATCAAGGAGCTCCAGCCCCTTCCTCAGCCCTCTGGGAATCTCAGACAGATCTTCAGCATTGCCCTGGGAATCGCTATGGGCTCCAGGGTGCAGAAGAGGAACACCTGGTGCAGAGGAGGCTCAACTGCTGGACTGGAGTCGGAGGGGGTTGCCTCCACCTAGTTGTCAGCCAAACCCCTCTTGTTAGGAAGTCCAATTCCCACCAGAAATCCTTGTGGGTCCTCACACAGGAAGTGTGGCTGGTGCGATGACAAGAAAAGACAAATGGTATCCACTTAAAGAAGTCAAAGGCAAGAGAGGTCACCAATGGATCACTCTTGGCTCAACCAGTGCCAACAAGCAGCCCTGAATAAGACTTCAGGAAAGCCTGGTCTTAGGATTTTTTTCATTTAAAAAAATCACACGTACAGGCTTCCTTTATATCTGTGTTTCTTTCTAGTTAAGTTGGGTTTTCAATTTAAAGTATGGTTAAGTCAAATTTTCAAGGATCAAACAGAAGCAGATTGTTTCACACACATCCCCTAATGGTCTTTCCGTGGAATCCCTCCGTGAGGAAAGCCTGTGACTAGAGTTCTGTAAAACTGGGTTGTCTACATCTCATCCCATACAGAGATGCTGATTTTGAGCTCAGTTGTATTAAACAATGAGCATATGTTTCATTAAAAATTTTATGTCTTTTAAGGCATAGCAAAGACAATCGAAACATTCCTTCTCCCCTCCAGAAACCTAGGAGTGAATTCCTTACCACTGGCAGAATCCAAGGGAAACAGGGGCAGCAAGCCAGGAAGGAGAAGGGAACCCAGTGAGCCCGCCACTAGCAGGCCTTCAAAGACCTGC
Organism: Capromys pilorides; assembly: GCA_004027915.1. Lineage (NCBI taxonomy): Eukaryota > Metazoa > Chordata > Mammalia > Rodentia > Capromyidae > Capromys > Capromys pilorides. The sequence goes on along the minus strand of PVKN010005644.1, from coordinate 9,052 downwards.
CTTGAGCCTGCAGTCGCAGGAAGATCCCGGAGAACCTCAAACTCTTTCCTATTTCCTGGTAGAACGTTATCCAGAGCGCTTCGGCCGAGTTTCCCTACATCTTTGTTTAGCATACTAAAGTGCCACCTATCTTGAGTGTGGATGGCAAAATCTCCCAGAATTAAATTCTCAAAGGGAGCAGGTTTGGAATGGTCAGTAAGAGGGGAGTGGGGGGGCCAAGTCGCTGTGGTGCCTAAGCCTTTGGCCAGGCTGTGGCAGGAGATGCCGCTCAGCTTCCTTAGCGCACATGCCTCGTGATGCTCCTCTTAGGCCCCATACCAGCCCCTGTGGGCCAGAGGTACATTCAGTTTGAGCACAGAAGAGAAAGACTGGTCTTCAATGCTCCCAGGATAGAAGAACGGCAGGGGCTGCCTGTGAGCGTGGGTAGGAAGCTGCACCAGGATCGAGCCAGGAATCAGTGCACGATTGCAAGGTCTGTGGCCAAACTCAGGAGTTGTGGGCCAGGAGGTTTGGATGAGAGTAAAGGGGGAACAGATGGAGCCAGACAGGGCATCAGCAAGGGTCTAACAGCAGCTCTTTACCTGGAACCCAAGAAAAAGTCTTTAAAAAACCATTGAATCGCTGCGACTTCCATGGTGCCTTCAGCCAAGTCTCCACACCCCACCTGCCAGCCAGGGATGCGTCCCTCATCTGAGGGTTGGCCTAAGCAGCAGGGGCTGGAAGAGGTCAGCGTGGGGGGAGGGCAAGACATACGGACCAGTAATCTAGGCTCTGCTATGTATTGGTGATGAGCCTTTAAGCAAGCTATCCTAACCAAATATTTCTCAGTTCTCTAATCTGTTAAATGAAAATAACTCCCATGAGAAGGCTGAGAGAAGGGGTTCTTGAGGGTCTGAAGAACCATCCTACTGGGTACAACTCCTCATCCTTCAGCTTCATCTCAAGCCCCTTTTCTTCGTACCTTTTATTGTGAGCATCACGAAAAAAGCCTGGGAGCTACATGTCCCAGAGTGCTTTCTGCCCAGTTTCTGGATATGAAGTATGTTGAACAAAGATCGACTAGTGGCATATTTTTAATATACAAGGGAACAAAAGGTACTTCTTCCTCTGTCAGTGGTAGAGACTGTGACCCTCCATAGCTGAGAGCAGAGTCACCACAGGCTCCTAGGCACACTTGCCTCCTGGGCACCATCTGCGGAGATCTAGGCCAGCTGTTATTTTCCATGTCTTCCTAGTCTCAGGTGGCAGCCTCTGTGGCACAACTTGAAAGGTAGAAGTTTTCCACTTCCCTTTTTTTTTTTGGTATGGGGAATCAAACGCAAGACCTCACCCTGTGCCACTGAGCTACATCCCCAGCCCTCACCTTCCTCGCTTGATTCCAGGTTTTCTCACAATATAGTTATTTGCATTCTACTGCTGTGTAGCAAATAAACACTACTTACTCTCAGAAAGGACAATCATTGCTTATTGTACACTTGTACAGTTCTACTAAGTGTGACTGTGTTTTGTGTTCAGGGCCTCGCTAGGCTGGAGTCCAGGGGAGAGGAAAGGATGGACCCTTTTTTGGGGACGAGCCTACTTTTGAGCCCAGTTGGGCTGTGTGTAAAGTTCGTTTCCTCCTGGTGTTGGAACTGAGCCTCCAGTTTCTTTGCTTGCTACTGAGCAGGAGCCGCTCTGCTCCCCAAAGCGATCCCCCTTCCCTTACACGTGGCCTCCTTCCCCTGCAAACCAGAGATGGCAGGCTTACCTCCTCGCATCCCGGCCAGCCCATGGTCTCATGTGTCAAATCCTCACACGCTGTGACCCCTGCTTGCTTTTCTGTGTTTAGGCACAGGATGCTCTTTGCTTTCAAGGGTCCATTGATTAGATCAGGCCCGCCTTCCTTTCTCAAAATAAACTGTGCTATATAATAGCGCGTAACCACAGGAGTGCTGCATTAGCATATTCACAGGTGCGGGGGATTACAGTGAAACATCTTTGAGGGACCATTTTGAAATTCTGTGTCTGTACTACCCAATCCCCCCAGTTCCTTCTATTAAGTTACACTGCTTTAAAAGCCTCAAAAATATTGGTCGACCCTTTACTCTGGGCCAGATGTAGGCTTAGGCACCAGTGACTTGAAGGACAGCTTACTGGCCTGGGAAATCTCAAGGCCAATGAAAACTCAGCCATGCCATTGCAACAAAACACCGTGTTAAGATAACAATAATAATAATAATAATAATAATAATAATAATAATAATAATAATGCACTTAAAGTTTCTAGGATGTACCTGTCTTGATTACTCTTCTTTTGTTGTCAGGACAAATACCTGACACCTAAAAGGAAGCTCAGTTAGTGAAAGTTTCAGTCCATACTCAGCTGGCTCCAAGGCAGAGTGGCACAGGGCAAAGAGCAACCTTTCACGGTGGCAGCAAAGAGCAGAGAGCAAAGGGAGTGGCAGCAGCTCAGGCAGCCAGCCAGCCTCTCTTCCCTCCTCACATTGTAATGCAAATCACCTGTCCCAGGTAGGGTGCAGCACCCACACCCACAGTAATCTATCACAAACTCCAGAAGCTGCTCCATGACTACATGAGGCTTGGGGGGACAACTAGACACAAATCATAACAGTACTCATACAATGCTAACTACTTTATGCCCCGTAATCCATTTAGTTTTCACCTTTATCCACAAAGGTGAATGCAGTTACTTTCTAAATTTCACAGAGGAGGAAACTCCAAAGTTGAATACAGTGAAGTCCCTTTTCCCGTAATAGGTAGATTTGGTTTCGTAATCCATAAAGATCCAAATCATATCAAAGTGTGCCCGGGTGCTGCCCAGGTCCCACAGGATTCTCTTTCACCACTTGCCCCACCGACCTCTACTCCTTGCTGCTGTTCCCATAGCCTTGGCTTCCCCTCCCACAGCCAAGCCTGCCCTGCACTCTTCCTTGGAGAATTAGCCTTTGTCCATAGCGGTAGTGAGACCACAGTGCCTCCTGCCAACTCCTTGCAGTACTCCTTCCCCAGTGCCTGCTGGATGCATGAACGTGAACACTCTACTCCCTTTGTCTCAGGGCAGGATAGCTGTGAGCCTTGACTTATAGAGGTCCTAAGCCTGCCTGCAAAACTTAGACAAAACTTTGCTGGTGGCTGCACACTTCTCTGTCTTCCAGCCTCTGCTTTCCTTCTACTCACCAATTCCTCCAGGAATTTTCTTCGAAACATCTGTACACAAATCTGAGATGGCCCCTAAGACCTGATATTTACACCATACCTCTCTCCAACCAGCAGAAGAGAGCATGAACTCTTGCCCATGGGAGGAATAATTGGAAGACTTCTCAAAGGAAGTCTTTCCCATGGAGAAGACAAGCAGAGGTCCACTGAGGTGGACCAGTGGGACAGAGCATTCTAGTTACAGGAGACCACACATACAACAGCCCAGGATGGGGAAGGTTGCGGGCAATGAAGGGTGGAGAAGCAAATTGGATCCCCAGGATCAGAGAACAGAAGCAGGCACCCAACAAGGCCTGGATCCCTTGAGCAAGGAGCAGCACCTAGGAGTAGGAAGGGAGATGGAACACGGGCAAAGTTTTATTATTCATATGGCAAACTTTTATGAAGAACTGATGACGAAGCTAGGAAACCAACCTAGCTATTGTGCAGTACTAGCAATCAAAACCCCTAAACACCAATGCCTAAGTTTCTATCGCCAGAGAATAAAATGTACCTCTGCAGTGGCTGCTGTGCTGGGCAGCGCATGTGCAGAACGCTGGCATTGCTGCAGGAAGGGCCGTGGGATGGTGTTCATCTCGCTGGAGTGAGAGCTGGCGGTGCCCCGGCTAAGGGTTGGTTTTCCAGGACTGTTTCCCTTCCAGTCTTTTTTCAGAAAGTCTCTTCTGGTGCCATTCTTTTTCATATACAAAAGAATCTGAGGATTCTTTTGATTACCACACTGGCGGCTGTACAAACACCTGCATTCGGTCATCGAATCGTAGCAGTGGTTGTCAAAAGAGCAGGGTTGCAGAAATGCCTTTGAAAGTGCGCATGGCCCTTTATGTGTCGGGAGAGGGAGACTCGCTCGCACCTGCCCGGAGGATCCGAGCAGCAGAGTCTTCCTGCTTCCCTGTGTTTACCCTATTCACCCCTCGTGTGGGTAGCTCACAGCACATCCTCTAAAATAAAAATAATATTGTTGAAAGAAGCCAAAGCCGAATTCCTCACCTGGCATTCTGTCATTTCCAGTGCCGCAAAAATGAAAGTAAACTAACCAGGAGTAAAAGAAACCTCTGAAATCTGCCAGGGAATATCACTCATTTTAAAATGAATTTTACAGATAAACTATAGGAACTGTAATTTTCCTTGATGACTCATATTTTTCTGCCTCGTCTCTTTTTATCAGAACCAATGAACAACAAATTTTTCTTTTGCTTATATTCTAAGATAAATCAATCATTGGCATAAAAACCTGCGATAGTAGATATTGTAATACAAGTCTCAGTGTAGAGAAATGTAAGCCTAACCAAGACGAAGTGTGCAGTAGAAATTGTAATAAGCATGCATTACCCATAAGAGGCAATTTAATATTCCCTTGAGAAGTGATTGTATGTCACGTTGTTCCTGGTACGGTACAGCTTTCGGGATCCAAATAAGTACTATTCACTTCATGAAAGTTTCCTTTAGGAAAGAGAAGTTATACAGAAGAGAAGAATGCTATTTTTAAGATAAAATTTTAGGTTTCATTGACTGTAATACCACCCTCAGAAAATTCACGTGATCATCTTTTTATGATTCTTAGCAGACTTGATTTGTAAAAGGGTTATAAACACTTAGTAAACTGGTTCCTTGGTTTTCAGAGCGCAATACATCTTATTACTTACTTTTTAAATTGGTAGTTTATGTCAGCAACATGTAATAATAATTACATTTATCCTGGGGAACTAGAACATACATATTTCCATCTTGGTCATTGGAGCCCCCTTCCCCTTCCTCTGAGCAGCTGAAGTGGAAGTAACAGAGCCAAAAACTGTGCTTCATCCAGGGTAGAGAAGGTGTCACTGTAGTTGATGGGATTTCTCTTACAGTTTTTTGTTTGTTTGTTTGTTTTGTATTTTAGGAAAGGGTCTACAGGGTGTTCAGAGTCTCACTATTAGATCGGACTCATACTAATCCACCTGTTTACAGCCTCCCAAAAGCTGGGATTACAAGCGCATGCCACCACGCCCAGTCTCCATTGCCATCTCTGCACACCCCCAAGGGACAGGACCAGCAAGGCAGGCCTACGGATCAAACCCCCAGCCCTTGTGCCTGCTTGCAGGTGCTTTAATATGCTGAATTATTTGGCCAGCCTTCTCTTACAGTTGACGGCATTTCTCTTACAGTTTTCTTTTCTTTCCTTTTATTTCCTTTCCCTTCTCTTCCCTCACTCCTCTGACTCTGTCTCTGTCTCCCTTTCTCTTTCTGTCTCTCCCTCTCTCTCGGTCTGACTCTCATTTCTGCTCTGTCTCTCTCTCTCTCCTGTTTGTTTTTGTGTAGAGCTCCATTAATTCTGGTAGCTTCACACCTGCAAGCAAAAGCATGCAGGATGCTTCCATCTGCTCCTCTTTCTGTAAGACGAAAGGGGCAATAATGGCCGAGTTCTTGGAGTTTTCCAGCTGATTACAGAGGAGTGGATTGTGCTCCACATTACAGCCTCGCAGCCCTGCCCCCAGATGAAAGGAAAGCATAAAAGCATCAGCAAAGCCTGGACTTCGCTGTTCTTGCTCTAACACGCCATCAAATACGGATGGGGCACTCGACTGATGTCGGCACTCTCTTGTTCATGTCCGGGGGTTCAGCTGAGAATGTCTGAGATCAACAGGTGGCCTCGCTAATGGAACAGATTCACTCATTGTTTGTATGTTTAATGAATCATTGAGTTACTGATCAGTGGTGAGCAATGGAAGCTGTTCAAACAGAAAGGAACCCCAGCCGTGAGGTGCAGCCGCCAACACACTCCTTTGAAGCGCTGTTGGCCCCGTGGGGAGCACAGGAGGCTTGGGGTTGACTCCCTATGGTTCCCAGAGAAATGGTAGCAAGAAGAAGGTGTTGTTTCTACTTGGATGATGAAAGTCAACTCAGAGGGACACAGAGCAAGGGGCCAAATGTAAGAAGGGGAGGAAGTGCAAACATCTGAGCCAGACCTGGAGGGAGCGCTGAGAGACAGGTGTTGGCAGTGAACCGTGCCGGGCCCTCATTTGCCCCCCTGATCAACAGGAAGCAACCAAGTGGCAAGGGGCTGAAAGAAGGAAGAGAAAGTGAGCTTGGGGCTTTGTATCAAGTTCATGGTGTTCTGGAAACTCTCTGTCATTTGGGGAAGCAGGATTGGCCCCTTGTGAGATGCTCACATGTCACACTCCAGGGCTTCCCTGTGAGTAGAACCAACTTATAGTAGGGTAGAACTGTACTTAATAGACTAAACTTCTTCTCCCATAAGTGTTTTCACTTCTCACCATCAAAAATCTGAATTTTAAGCAGAGTGCTGGCCCAGATCAAAAACTCATCAAACACCTGTCTCCTTGTAGTGGTTTTTCTAGTACAACTCCCTCTCGGAGATGCACCATGAGCTCTCATTTCTGCAACACTTTTCCAAATAACATTTTGCAAAGAGGACAAACAGATAGGCAAGGCTTCTTTATGGTTCTCCCAGTACTTTGTGAAATCAGTTAATGAACTGCTTCTCTTGATATCTGTGTCTTCTTCTTTGGGGCCATGATTGATTGATTGATTGATTGATTCATTCATTCATTCATTCATTCATTCATTCATTTATCAACAGTACAAAGTGATATTAAGAGAGAAAAATTCCAAATGATAGAATTTCACTCAACAAAAAAAAATATTCATTTCACAGTACTTGTTGTACTGCATAGTGTTGTCTTCAAATTAGTTATTCAGTAGCCAGTTATGTGCATGCAAATTGGAGGAAGGAAGAAAAAAAACTCTAAGAATGTAAGAAGAGAGAAAAAGAGAAAAGAATTGAAAAGAGGAGATAAAATAAATGAAGGACTAGCTGCTCTTTTCCACAGAACAGCAGCAATGCGCAGTACAGTTGTCCAAATCTTCCTGCTTACATATATAGATAAATCTCTTTCCCCCACTTCCTCTGCTGCCTTTCTCCTAAACTCCTCAAATCCTTCCTTTTGAACAGGTTCATGCACTTGTCCCAATATGTACGGCACTGTTCAGATTTTATTTTCTCTTTCAGGTTCTCACACTAAGGAGACAACATGATGTTTGCACATGTGGATCTGATTTATTTAAGAATATGTTTTCTAGTTGCATCCACTTTCCAATAAAAATCTCAAATTTATCCTTTTTATTGCTGAATAATATTCCATTGTGTAAAAATACCACATCTGCTTTGCCCATTCCTCAGTTGATGGGCATTTAGATTGCTTCCAAGATTTAGCTATCACAAATTGCACTGTTATAAATATGGGTGCACACATATTGCTATGGTATGATGTTTTCACTTCTTCTGGAAAAATACCCAGAAGGGGAATAGCTGGGTCTAATGGGATCTCCAATTCTATCTTTTTGAGGAATCTCCATTCTGATTTACATAGTGCTTGTACCAGTCTGCACTCCCACCAACAGTGGAGAAGGCTTCCTTTTTCCTCAGAGCCCCTTTATCACTTAATATTGACTGATTTCATGATTTTAGCTATTCTTTCTGGGATGAGATGGAGTCTGAAAGCAGGATTCAGACTAGAGCACGGCTGTTAAGTGTTGTGCTGTCATTTCCCCTACTCAAAATAAGGTTGTTTCTTAACTATATCTGTCTGTTATGCCTGTGTTACAGCCAGAGACACTTGGCCTCATACATGTTGAGAGAGAGAGAGAGAGAGAGAGAGAGAGAGAGAGAGAGAGAGAATCTAAGTGTTGTTTTAATTTGCATTTCTCAAATAACTCATGATATTGAATAGTTTTTCAGGTATTTACTTGCCATTTGTATTTCTTCACCAAAGAAGTGTATATTCATTTCAGGTGCCCATTTTTGGATTGAGCCTTTGAATTTTGGGATCCTGATTTTTAAAATTTCTTTATATGTCCCTTTGTCAGTGGAACAGTCAGCTTTAATTTTTTCCCAGTTTATGGAGTTTCTTTTTACTCTGTTGGCAATTTCTTTTAAAGTGCAGAAACTTTTCAAAAAGATGGGATTCCAGTTGTTAACCCTGTGAAGTATTTCCTGTGTAATTTAGTTTTTGTTAATGAATTCTCTACCTACATGTATATCTTTAATATCTCTACCTACATTTTACTCCCAGTGTTTTAGTATTCCTGTTTTAATGTTTAAATCTTAGATCCACACTGATAGTAGTTGGTGAGTGGTGACAGACATGGGTCTAAATTTAGCCTTCTGGCATGGAAAGCCAGTTTTTCTGGCACCATTTACTAAAGAGACTGTGTTTCTTTCAGTGAACATATCTGGCCCCTTTGTCAAAGATAAGGTAGTTGAGTGTGTTTGTAGTTGTGGCTGCATCTTCTAACCTGTTCCATTCATCTTCAAGTTTGTCTTTTTGCTAGTACCATGCTGATTTTATCACAGCAGATTTATAGTATAATTTCAGGTCAGGGATTATGGTTTCTCCTGCCTTTCCTTTGTTGTTCAGGATTGCTTTTGATATTGTAAGTCTCTTCTGGCACCAGGTGAATTTTAGGAATGTTTTCTCTGGCTCTGTGAGGTATGAATTAGGATTATGTTGAATCTGTATAATAATTTTTGGAGTATAATCATTTTGACAATGTTGATTCTTTCTAAACAGGAGTTGGAATATCTTCCCATTTTCTGAAATCTTCTTCCATCACTTTTCTCACAGCACTGTAATTTTCACTGTATAAATCCTTTACTTCCTTTGTGAGAGTGATACCTAAGTATTTCTGTTTTTTTAATGTTATTGCAAAAGGCATGATTTTCCCAATTTCTCTCTTGGTGCATTCATTGTTTGTATACAAAAAAGCTAATGATTTTTCAGTGTTGACTTTGTGTCCCTCTATGTTACTGAATTTTGTTATTTCCATAACATACATG
>PVKN010005643.1:0-22742 GCA_004027915.1 Capromys pilorides | reverse complement strand
GGGGGATAGGTGTTAAGTTTCCATGCCCTCTATAGGCACCCCACCCTCCAGCAACCTCTGTGTGCTACAATGTCTGGAATACCCTAATCCTTCTGGGTCTTAATGGAAACTTCACTAAGCAGGCATACCTGGCTATATCACTGGCTACTGACAATCAACTTAACCTTCAACTGCTCTCTTTCCAGAGGCTGCAGATGGGCCTGCATGTCTCAGTCCTCCAATGCAGAGGTCTGAAACTCCCAGACCCACTGGTACTGGTGGTGGCCTGCTGGAAACAGGAGCAAGACTACATGACAAAAGGAGAGCAGCAACCAGCGGTCACCAGCAAAGTTTCACCTGTGTTTACCATCCACTCCACCATCACCTACATCATCTCCCAAGCTCCACCCTCTGTCAGGTCAGTGGAGCACAAGATTCTGATAGGACTTCAAACCCTACTGTGAACTCTGCATGGGAAGGATTTGGGATGCGTGGCCATGTGAGAATCTAATAGAAGGAAGGTACACAAAGCTAATGCCCTGAATGCCTTACTAATAGAAATAAGGTGCACAATGGAATAGCAATAAGAGTTAAATACACAAAAGATACAATATGCTGAAATTATCTTCAAACCATCCTTCTCTCCCATCCATGGAAAAGTTGTCTTCTACAAAACTGGTTCCTGGTGTCAGAAAGTTTGGGGTCGTTATTCACCTATATACACAGGATGAATTACACAATGGTCCTAAGAACTTCCAACAGGTTTTTCACACTGAGGATAGCAATGTGTAACACTAAAACGTGGAATGGCTGTCATTCTGGTCTTTTAGATGCGTGTGGCTTCTAACGTAATTTCAGTTATGGCTGTATTCTCTCTCAAGTAAGTGGTTGTTTTAAAGAAAACAAAAAGAAGGGTAATAAAAGAGAGTAAGAGACCAGGAAAAATGCCATAGGATTGACCAGCTACAATTTTGTATATGCTTAGATTTCTAAATTTCTGTGTAAAAACGTGTAACTGTTTTGATCACATTCTATAGGCATTTATTAGAATATCAGTGATTGATGGAAAATACTGATTCCAAGTTAAGTCTAAGACATTTAATATTCAGAAAGACAGTGATGTTAAGCTCAAGTACCTATTCTATAGAGTAGTAGTATCACTAAGATTCTCTTCTGGAGGTTTAGGAACATAAATTTACAGACAAAAAATTATAGATAGCCAATATTTTGACCCTAGCTCTCCAAGGTCACTGAGGACACAGAACATAAGAAAACCTGTGCTGCAACATCCTATAACTCAGTGCTTTCCCAAATTTTCTGTTCAAGGAGATTATTGGGCCATAGAGGAACGGGATTGACAATGTATAGTGTACTTAAGGAGAGTCACCTATAGAGAAAACATTCTCTCAGGCTTTCACAGAGAGCAAACTGGTCAAGCAATGGCTGTGACTCATCCAGATGGCTGACAATGACAACAAATCTACAAAGTACTATACATGATTTCAAGGTAAATCCTGAGGGGATTTGATTGACCTTGGGAGACACAAAAGTTAAATGTTCTGTTATATAGGTCTTGTTTTAACTTGCCCTTAACCACCCAGCAGAAAATTTTAACCATAAGGCATAAAAAGAAAGCTAGATTAGTATGTAGAGCTATAAAAGGCTTAAATCAACAGCTTCTGACATTGCCAGTTCTGTCAGTAACGCATGATGATTATGGAATATTGGACTACACATGCAACTACTTTCTCTTAGTTCAATGAGAAGAAATTTTTGTATCAATAATGGTTAGAAAAATTATCATGTCTGCATCCTGTGCTCTAAGTAACTACTATGAAAACAACAATATGCATTGTATCAATTACTGGGAATGTACTACTAACCTGTTTTGAAATTGTTGCATTGTTATTTCTTATTAAAAGTAATAAAAAACAAAAAAATTAAAAATTAAAAAGAAATAACGTTTGGGGTCACTATGCTAACATTCTTTCTAGTGACCAGTACTCATCCCGAAGCCTTCTGGGGGTCCAATTAGCCACCAGCCACCCAGTTAGCACATTGATGGCACTGTTTTCTCTGCAGACTCCAAAGGCTGAGGCACTCTGTGAGGAAGCCCAGAGAAGACCAAACATATTTCAAGATACTGCACCTTCTCACACTCTGTTCCTGCATATCTCTCCGCAACTTCACAGTCAAATGAAAGAAATTGAAAGCCTGAATTCTGCAACAGTAGTGGCACTTACACCATGAGGAATGGCAGAGGCTACAAGCCAGTTTTTTCATTATTCCTTTTTCAAAATTGTGTATTCTTAAAGCAGTGATAGAGGGAACACGGACAGCTCAGAATAAGTTTAAATGTGTCATTGTTGTACTTGTTACATTGTGAAAAGCACCAATTATTTAGGAAATATTTCCCAATATACAAAAATTTTTACTCAAGCCACAAAAGGTGGTACTTGTGGCCCTTGGGAGGCTGAGACAGAAGGATCACGAGTTCAAGACCAATCTGGGCAATTTTTCAAGATTTTGTTTAAAAACATAAAGAAAGGGCTGGAATATAGTCAGTGTGATGCTCTAGGTTCCCTCTCTCTGTTCCTTCTGTCCATTATGCCATGAATAGCTCTCTTCTGCAATGCCCCCTGTCATTTATAACCAAGGGAGTAAGGTCAAGTGTAAAAAGCAGGTGACCACTTGCACAAAAGACCATACTTTGTGCCTCTGCATCCTGCTCTCATGCACTCACCCTTGCAAGGGTGCCCAAGTGATGCTCAGTAAATATTAGGCAAAGACTTGCAGTAAAATAAAGGTACCATGGGCACTGCCATTTCCTTATGTTATGGTTTATGTCTAGTTGTCCCCCCAAAGCCTCATGCAATCATGGGGCAGGGACTACTAGAGTTTGAGACATGAGTCATGATCCACTGGGATTATGTGTTACAATTGGTTCCTCCCTGGAGCATGACCTGGGCCTGCCTAGGATATGATTGGCTCCTCCCTAGAGGGGGATCAGGGGCCCATCCTGGGGTATGATTGGTTCCACCCTAGGGCACAATGGGCCCACGTCAGAGTGACTGAGCACAAAGAGACTTTTTAAAGAGCTGTTACTCTCTGCTCCGGGTTGTTGTTCTGTTGCCATGAACTGGATGCCCTCTGCCCTGTTCCACTCAGCCTTGGGCCAGCTGAATATGGACTGAAACCTCCAGCAACTGTGAGCTAAATAAACCTTTCCTTCCTTCATTTTGAGTGTCGGGTATTTGTCCCAGCAACAATTAAAAAGTAACTAAGACACCTAATTGACTGAGTACAGCTGCAGATGGCTTTGTGCAGGCTCTGTGCCCCCCTGCACACTGGCCGAGGTGCTTTGGAAAGGCATGTAGGCTAGGAAAGGCCACACGACATTTTATGTAATGTCTATAGCTCTGGGGATGCTTAAATCACTGAAAATTGCAAGAAGAAGAATCTAGTCAGTGTAAGGGGGCCTGAGTTGACCAAATACTCAAAACCCTCAGGTTCTTTGTACAGTTGCCAATCACAAGATGGGTGGGAATTTAAGGGGTTCTGCCTTACAGAGGGTCCCCTGAAGAATTATGCTTGTCCTGCAGGCTCAAACAATTCTGCTGTGTTCCTTAGCTTCTGTCCTGTGGGGCATCACAAGGACGACCTTGTAATAAAAGTTAATGTTAACAACGCTGGATATCTGGATGGGAGGGTAAAGAAAGTTGATGGTGCAGCTGGGAACATTTCTACCCCCTAGGGGCCCCAGGAGGGGTAGGAGCTGAGGTTACTGCTAATGTCCAGCTGTGTTACCCTCTGTGTACAAGGGTGAGGAGGCAAAAGTCCCCATGTAACACCCTTGGCCAATGGGATGTCTACCCACCTTACTTATGAGAGGTAATTGCTAACACATTTCAGAGTTGACTCACATAATGTCAGATAAGACTCAGTCAATCCCTGGATTAGGTAGAAACCCTTGGTTAGGTTCTTTTATACTTCCTTGGGGCTGAGGTATGACTTCTCTCAGGCAGAGGTGAAGGTAGACTTCCTCCATGCTGAGCACCCTTCCCTGGACTAAGGAATTGAGTCATGGAGTTTCCTGGCTGGACTTGAACTTGCAATCCTCCATCCTTAGCTCCCCAAGTGCTGATATTACACCTATGTCCCACTACACTTGTTTTGCTGCAGTGTTTAATGCAGACAATGCACAACACAGATGCATTACTAACACACTTGGCTTGGTTTTTAATTGGAAGTATCATTTTTGCATTCCAGGATATGTGATTTCTCAGAAAAAGAAAAGAAAAAACACAAAACCCTACATAAAAATTCCTCCGAGTGACCACTGATCTCCTTCCAGAGGTCGAGCATGCCCACAGCATGGGCTCAGGTTCCCGTACACTATAAAGGCCTTCAGTTTAACGCCACACCTAATGCCTCAGCTCTTAAGTGCAAGCCCTTTCTATTGGAGTGCAGTGTGAGTCATGCAAAGGCACTGACGCCCCTCGCAGCTCTGACGCGGGTGGGAGCCAGAGCATCTGTCGCTGTGCCCTCGCTCTCTGCAAGGCCCATCTCAGCCTCAGCATGGATGCTGCCCCAGTTACACAGCTCCTTTCACGCTGGAGCTGGGTGCAGCTGTCAGCCGCTCTCCCCAGGAGCCTAGGATGGCTGTTTTCCATTTATAATTTCCTGGGGAACCCAAGAATCTGCCTTTTCTGAGTGTCAACAACATTGATGGCTTCTCATTACACAGGAAAAAATAGATGATTCATTCTGGGGAATTATTTTTTCCTTGGTGATTCTTGTGAAGGGTTTGGCACTTCCAAGAAAGTGAGTGATATTCTCTCAGGTCCCCCCAACCCTGTAATGTTATTTTCAGGGTTTCATAAATTTGGATCAGGTATCATCCTCCATAAAAATGTATTTTCTGGAAGAATTCTGAAAAATATTGCTTTTACAATTGCGTGTTTCTATTGGTTTGTTTTGCAGTACTGGGGATAGAACCTAGGGCTTTCATACCAAGCTACCCTGACAGATCTTTTTCGTATTGCTTTCTTTATTCTCTCCAGAGAGCTTCTTATTAGTCACTAAGATGTCAGTTTGAGCTTGCACTTGTGATCTTCCTGCCTCAGCCTCCCACAGGGCTGGGACACAGGCTTGTGCCTCGGTACCTGGCTCACAACCAGGCTGTCTGTTTCACTAAGCCATCCCTCCTTTAAGAGAGGACACTGAAAGGACATTTGTGAGACTGGGAAGTCACAAGGGGCCAGGAAGAAGCACCGAGCATGATGGTTGCAAATATACATTCCCCTCAGCAGTTGAGAGTTGCACCACCGTGGACACCCTTCTCCACTGTTTTCTCATCCTGAAGTGGGTGAAGGGAGAACCCACAGCAACAGGCCAGAGTGGAGACTGTGTGAGACAGCTGCCTAGCAACAGGAGCATAATGAACATCACCAAGCTGAAGACAGGTGAGCTGCCCAGGCAGAAAGCCGAGCAGAGGCCTGCCATCCATCCCACAGGCCCTCGCCTGATGCAGAGAATTCCTGAGCATCCTGGGAAACAGCTCATTGGAGTGCTCTCTATGGTGAACAGTATGAAAGCCAGGTTCCACCCTAGCACAGTTTTGTGCAAGAGAGCTTCAGGCTTTGTCTGTGTGTGGGGGGGGGAATGGGTGGGGAGGATAGGATCATACAATCAGGATCAGACATGGTCCTCACCCCAGAAGCCAGAAGCCTGGGAGCTAAAGCTGGGCTGTGAAAGCTTTGTGAAGTGGTAGTGGTTAGTGCTAGAGACAGGTAAGAATGGAACTCACCACAGTACAGATGAGTAACCTCTGCAGGAAAGCAGCAGGAGGGCCAGGAAGGCAGCTGGAAGGAGAAGGGTAGGTTGAGGGAGAGGCGGTGTGCTTGTTGGGGAGGGGGGTGCCACTGTCACTGTCTGCCAGGCCCTGTGGAAGCCCCCAGCACAGATGGACTGGAGAGAGAAGCACTGGGTCTTGGGTCTGGAAAATTCTCCAAGCAGTTAAATCTCTCCCAACACCGTGCCACTTCACTCAGAAGCTGAGCCTCTCAACTCAAGAGTGGCGAGAGAAGTACTGCTTTCTTCAAGGCCCAAGGTTTCTGATTGCAGGAAAATAGTTCCTAATATCAGGACCTTCATAGGAAAAGGTGTTCATAGGTGAAGCATAAAAGTGTTTTCCCACCATTTTAGAAAGTTTTTACCCTGAAACTCTAGGGAAGTGATTCCAACACTTTAAGGACATAGAAGAATTGTAAGTGTCATGCGCATGTCTATAATCTCAGCACTCTTAGAGACTGAGGAAAGAGGATCACAAGTTCTAACTGATCCTGGTCAATTTAGCAACCTAGGGAGACTTGGTCTTTAAAAATAAAGTAAAAAGGGGGCTGGAGAGGCAGCTCAGTGCAAAGGTCCTGGGTTCAGTCTGCAATGTGGGGAAGAAGAGAAGACACAGAAGTAGAGAAAAAAGGAAAGGAAAAGGAGGTTAGGAGCCAGGGGGTGTGCTGAAATGCAAATTATCAAGTACCACTTCTAAAATCATAATCTAGGAGCTTGGATGTGTCCAGGAATCCACATGTAAATGGGTACTGCCCAACAATTTTAATGCAACTGGGCTCTAGAGGATATCTAGAAACAAAGCCCCAGGGGAGTCTTATCTCTAGAAGAAGTACCCTTATTCTAGAGCATTCCAGATACATACTAAGAATTCAGAATATAGAATTAGCCCTGTTTCAAGGCCCATCACAATCAATGCACTGTGTGATTCTTCTGACTGTGTGGCCCATCTTGTTCTGCTTCTTGAAAGAGTGCAACAGAGCAAAAGGCAACAGTGGGTGAGGGCTCCTGTCATGGGCCCTTCGAGGTCCGCGGCACACAGCAATGGACACCACTGTGGAATTACCGAAAAGGTTACTCAAATGTGAGCTAGTGATTAGCCACTGTAAACATTAAACAAAAAAGCACTTTGTGGACAAAGGGAAAACGAAATTTGAGGCATAATTAGATACTGAAAAAGAAGCAGGACAGAGAGAGCGTTAATGTAAGGTGTGCTTGCAAGCAGGAGAAATGTGTTGCATAGCAAAAGCCAACAATGACCTCAGGAAGGGGTCAGTGGGAAGGAAGGGAGAAAAGGCCCCTGGGACTTTTTTGTTGTGGAAGGCTCCTTTGTGCCCTTCCCAATACTTCATCTCAGGTCCTCAGATAGGTTCTAGCAAAAATTAAACTTGCCTTCTCTTGGCCTTGGAATCAATTGCAAATTTTTTTTTTTTTTTGACAATTTCTAAAAGGCATTTCTTCTGCAAATTCACAACCTACAGAATAAACGAATTCTGGTCATTTGTTGTACAACTTGGTGAATACAGTGAAAAACTATTCATCAGGTACTTGACTATGGCCAGCTATAGTTTCTTTTTCTTTTTCATTTCTTTTCTTTCTTTCTTTTTTGTTTTTTAATGATAGTACTGGGGATTGAACCAAGCACCTTCTCACTGGACTACACCCTCAGTCCGTATTATTTATTCAGTTATGTTTTTCGAGACAGGATCTGGCTGAGTGACTAA
Source organism: Capromys pilorides (assembly GCA_004027915.1). Taxonomy (NCBI): domain Eukaryota; kingdom Metazoa; phylum Chordata; class Mammalia; order Rodentia; family Capromyidae; genus Capromys; species Capromys pilorides. Next base: position 15,189 of record PVKN010005643.1, on the reverse strand, counting down.
GCTGGAGCTTGAGATCTTTCTGCTTTAGGTTCGTAGAATGTTTGGGCCTACAGGTGTGTGCACCATGCTCGGCTAACAGTAGATTTTGAAAGTGCTCATAACATGAAAATGATATATTTGTGAGGGAATGGGTATCTATTCTTATGAGCTCAGATTAGCCATCCCACAATGTAGTCATACATGAAACATCTCAGAAAAACAAAATATTACACATTAACTGGAAAAAAAAGTCAACTGAATAACAAAATATTGGAAACACCATTTCAGAAAACCAGAATGATGGAACCGGGGTGCATATAGGTAGCTTTTTCAGTTCTAATTCTTGAGTTAGAAGATGATTTTTGGGTTCACTCATTCATTCATTCATTCAGTTAGTTATTTGATGCTGAGGACCAAATAATCCAGGGTCACGTGCGTGCTAAGCATGTGTTTTACCACTGAGCTACACTCAGCACCACCAAGTTTGTTTCATTATTAGTCTCACCACTTACATAAACCTTTGTTATCTATTCTTTTCAATAAAATACTATATATAACAGTGCAAAAGCCCTGGGTTCTTTCCTCTGTACCACATGCATAAAAATAAATTAAACAGAACACAAATGAGGTGATCACAAGTTAATGAATCAACTAGATCACATCCGAGTTGCTTTTAGGGGCATGGCTAAGTGCCAGCTATTCTGAAATTGTCTTTTGTTTAGATTTTTGCTTATTATTCAAGGATAGCAAAAGAAGAACTGTTATTATAAGGTCCCCAAAGGGCTAATAAGTTGGCTAAATTAAATTGTGTGCATCTTGCAAAAAGAAAGATTCCCTAGAGGGATTATGTTATTGTGAGTGGACAGTTTTTCTATACCAAAAAATACTAAAAGCACTCAAGATTCACTACCAAGGACATGAGTGGTGACCAGGGAGGTGGCAGGGTTGGGCCAGGTATTCTCTGAGCTCACTCTAGCTCTGAAGAAGCCAGGACCTTGGTCAGAGGCAGGCTAAAGGGATATTTCTTGGTCTCTCTAACAATGGGAGAAAACTAAGAAAGCAGGAAAGAATTAGGATTATCTTAAAGTCACAGCACTAGGAAACAGAAGAAGGAAACAAATTTGGATCAAAAAGTCAAATGGTTGCAGAAACTAAGGCAGAAATGATGCCTGGAGAGCTGGCCAGGCAAAGGGATGGCTCTGGGTGGGATGTCCTGCAAGTGACACAGGGTACCGGGTTGTTTCCCAGCCTCCTACATGGGGGACCTAAATGGAGTCTCTAGTGCAAGGATGACAGTTCAGAAATGAAGGTCTTGTGCAGGCAGTGGGGGCAAACCTTCACCTCACATAGAAGGATTTTATGACATCGTCTTGATCCCACATACCACTATTCCTTCACAGACATCTAGTTGATAGTGGTCTTACTGTTTGTCATGGGTCCACCTGGACAACTATATAACCAGATCATTTTCCTAATTCATAATTAGGAATGCACATTCAAATATAGAAAAGGATGCACATTTACACAGGTAACATATGGTCACAGGGTGCCTAGGAGAAGCAACCTGGGGCCTCTATCATTGAGCTACATCCTCCGTCCCCTAAAACGACTTTAAAATCTTCCATTTGGTTAACTCTAAGTAAACCAATACTTTCCTTCTAGAAACCAGATAACAAAATCATTAAACTGAGTCCAGCCATGCAAAAATGGTTCTTTAATTTTCCTCTGCTTCCTTTAGTTTTTCTTTCATACAGGGATAAGAGGAGCCTGGATTTCTGGAGTTCTAGAACCCCATCTTCTTTGCCCACTCCACTCATCCCCTGAGAATGTCTCCTGGGACTTCTCTCTGAGTCCCAAGACTTATTGCCCCTTCTTTGCTGGAAAAGGAGTCTCCCTTGCCAACCCTAGAGACCCATACTCAGGTGGCCCAGGAGAGACTAGGATGTCCTAGTGCTCTTTACTTGCATCTGAACGCTGGGGTCTATAGTATTTATTTCTGCCCAGGAAGCCCTGGTCTCAGACTAAATTTTGCATAGAATCTGAATATGTAAAATAGAGGAGCAGAGTAGCTGGGCGAGGCTAGGAGGGAAGTCTGAGCTCTGAGGCTTCCCAGGCAGAAGTGTGAAATCACTATTTCAGAGTCTTGAGCTTGGGAGCCCAAATCAGGTGGTGCTTACAGACACAGTCAAGGACATGACAAGGGCAAATTCTGCCACCCGACAGAGGTGAAATGGGCTATTTGTTTGTGCCCATCTAACTATTTGCTTGTTCATCCTCAGTGAGAAGGCATCCCCTTCCCTAAACACAGGAGCCTCCTTCTGCTCCATGAGAGAACTGCTTACAATGCGATTCAGATAATAAGAGTATTTCCCAGCACCAGGTATTCCTGGGAGCCTCTTATAATTAGGGCAGACTTCTAATTGTCACATTTGTTCCCTAAAGAGATCTGTGCCAATTAAGAAGACTCTGAATTCTGAGGAAGGGAGATAGGGCAGAAAGGGCTGAACTCTAATCACCTTGTGTCTCTTTTGATTGTTTACTTCCCTGAAACTGAATGCAGCAGTATGAAACTGGCACTCTACATTAACAGGTTCCGTGTGAATATAATAGCTTAATATTACATTAAGCTACCACATAGTAGTAGCTTAACTAGAAAAGGTAAGTGTAATTTAATTGTCTGTCTGTCTCTGTCTGTCTGTCTGTCTGTCTGTCTGCTTTCACAAGCATATGCAAAAGAACTTATCAGAAAAAAATTTGAAAGCCTTTAAAGCCTAATAATGATAACATAAAGAGCTGTGCTTTTAGAGTATTTTTTTCACCTATAATGGACATAAATAACACTCAGCAACTGGAAGAACCTCTCATCCACTTAAAATTCAACTCATCAGAACCTAAGCTCATAGCACACAAGGAACATTAAACTAATCTCAAAAGCTGTCATATAAACCATCCCTGAAGCATTTTACTGTTATTATCTACAAGAGCCATCTCTCTGAAAAGACTGGCACAGTGACGCTGAGAGCAGGGAGAAGGAACCACAATGCCCAGCCCTTTGGAGAAGACTCTATATGAAACACTTCCAAGCCTGATGGTTTATCAGTCACGGGCAATTCTTCAGCATTTTCTAGAATATGAGCTAAAACTCCTTTATTTTCCTTCCATTGTACTATATGCATTCTGTTATAGTCCATTTTAAAGCAATAGTTATTATTGTTACAATAAGAATAACTTTCTATTGCATAATTGCCCTAAAATAATAACTATTCTTTTAATAACAATTATAATAAATAATAATAGCAATAATTCTTACTATGACAATTATGTTAGTGCTGAGCACTGAACTCAGGGCCTCATCCATGTAAGCATGACTTCTGTTACTGAGCTACATCCCCAGTCCCACATGATGAACTTTCATGAAACTGTCTTTCCCAGTAAATTGTTCACAAGAAACTCATAGAGTAATAAGCATGGGGCATAGCCAGTACACAGTAAGGTTACCGGAAATGTGATATTTACCTTTTTAAACGTCTTTTGCAAACTTTAACCAAGATGTAAATGAAGAATATCAAGGGTTGGAGAGATAGCACAGAGGCTTAAAGTGCCTGCTTAGGCAAGCACAAGGACTGGGATTTGACCCCCCGCACCACAGGCAGCACCAGCTCCACCCCTAGGGTATGCCGAGCCGGCCACAGAGTCCAGAACTTGGTGGCTTGCCCTTATAATCTCAGCACCGGGGAGGCTGAAAACAGGAGGCTCACTATGAGTCTGAGCTGCATAGTGAGACTGTGTGACAACCAAATACACTAAAAAAAATAGACAGAAGAAACAGAAGAGAAATAAAAGAATACCAGACTTACAGGATGAGAAATGCAGCTGGGAAAAGAAATGGGACTTTATAAAAACAAAGTACTAAAACTGAAGTATCAAAGCATGTGAGTATTTGATTCTTGAGTTTGAGCACCTCGATATTTAGTCCAACGATGTTCTGCAATAGTTTTGGAATTCCTTAGTTGTACAGTTGAAATCTTCATTCCACTTGAGAGTCTAGCACTTGTATGAACTCATACTTGCTTTTATTTGTTTTAATTTTAAAATTACGATTTAAGGAAAGGACACACTACTGCCCAAATCTGTGGGCTTCTGCACTCTCTTCCAGCCAAACACTGTGCCCTGTTGCTGGCTGAGAAGCTGCGAATGCTCCTCTACCATGATCACCATGGTGCCACTTTCTTCAAGTCAATGTGTTCGTTTCTCTCCTCCCCTGCCTCTTGCATGTATATCTGTTCCTTGCTAGTACAAAAAGACATCTGCATGTCATATGTACAGCTCTGCCCTTGTCTCCATTGGCCCAGAACATGGGATTTCCTGCATGTCTATGGACCTACTCTGTCTGCTCTGTCACATGAGCATCTGGGTGACTTTCACCCATTGTCAGCTGTCGGTATGCACTGAGCTTGAGCTCCCTGAAGCAATTCTTCCTATCCCAGCTTATCCCCAGCCCAAAGATTATGGCTCTGGTAACCTTCTCTTAGTCCATTCCCAACACCATGCAAGGCCCTATAAAGGCAGCCTGGCTCTCCAGGAACCCTCACTCCTCCAGTTGCCAGGCAGGACACATTCACAGAACATATCCTTTAGCAGTGCAAAGCCACTCAGGGTGATCCTTCAATTTGCTGTCCTCTAAAAAAAAAAAAAGATAGATAGATAGATAGATAGATAGATAGATAGATAGATAGATATCTGAATGGAGTAGCAGTATAATTTTCTCCCCTCCCCTCCCCCATCACTGAATGGAACTGGTTGAGTTGGAATGCTTAAGTTCTTTTCTCTGGCCTTTTTTTTTAGGCCATTGGTTCTCTATGGAGGACATTGTATCTGAAGTGTGACTGAAATCAGAGAATGTTTAAATTATTTTTTAAAACTGTATCACAGTAAAAGACACATTGCCATTATACTTGCTCTATACCCTCCCCTGCACTGTGAACACACTTATTTCACCATACTTGTCACTTTCTGACAGTTCCAGAAGCTTTCTTTCTTGAGTGTCTTCAGTTCCACTGTCCTGGTTGCCTCAGTGTCCTGAATCCATTAAAAATGTTTACTTGTCATGGTCATTTCGACTTTGAGAAAGAGCCAGAAGTCTCATGGGGCCAGATCCAAAAAGCCAATGAAGACACATGATTATGTTTTTACAACCCTGTCTTTCCACTGGATAGCACTGAGTGTAAATTTTGTTTTACCATATGTCACAAAGATACTCTGGAAAGATTTCCAAAACTGCTTTAGAAAGTGGCAAGAACCATTGGACAGCTTCAAAGCCAGGGGGAGTTTCTTGAGGGCAGTCCACGGAAATGTGTCTTTTGCTATTCCATCACCATGTATTTTGATCACATCTCATATCTTCTGGGGGAATCTGGCAACCCTTGGGGACACAGTGGTTGCTGCAGTCTGGAAGGGGCTGCTGGTGGTGTCCAGGGTCACCACCCCCAGCAAGGGAGAGTCTGGCCCTACCAATGCAGTCTCTGAGAAATGCTCTGCTGGCTTCATATTTTACTACCAAATTGGTATTACCTCACTTCCACATCCCATCTCACCAATCATCAAAAAGTGGTGGAGAGATGACAGAATTGGTAATTGAATTTCTTTCTCCGCTATGTGCAGCATGGGACTCCTTGTAATTACCCAATAATGTAAAATGTGGAGAGCATAGGATCCCTTTCTTTATTAATATTAAAGACAAGTAATACTCATTTGCACACAAGTAATGCATGAGCACATTCTCCTGGTAAAACAATTTAACATCAAAGATTAAAAATAAATAAATAAAGTCCTCCCAGCAACCTCCCCCTTCCTTCTGCTCTCATGAGTAATCGTGTTGGTGAATTGTCAGCTTCATGTGTATCTTCCTGGAACCAACAAAGATGAATTCTCTGCCCTCTTTAAAGGTTTTATTTCATCAATTTTGTGCAGATAGATTCCTAGCTTGTCATTTTAACTGGCATATTGCTAATTGTAGGTGAAATTGAACCTCCTCCTGTGTATGTATTGACTATTTTATTTACTCTGTGAAATGCCTGCTTACTGCCTTCTCATTTGTGTTTCTATCAGATATGTCCCTTGTCCCCATTCCTGAGTGTGTAAGTGTTTGACAAGTCCACGTCTCATGTAAGGTTACTCCAGGCTTTTCTTCCCCACTCTTATTTCATTTGTGCACTGTCCCCTTTCCTAAAGTAATTTTCAAGTTTGATGAAGTCAAATTTGCCCAATGTTCCCCTTAAAGATATTGCACTGAAGGTACTGAATTTGTTGATTTAGACATTCCTAACTGGTTGTTTCTTCTGGGTAAAGGTCAGTATTTCAGAATATCACCAAAGGTTCTGATGGCTTTCCTTCTCCCAAGTCTTCTCTGGCACCTGCCTCCTTTCCAGACTTATGGGGTCCAATTCAAGACAGAAGCTACTCTCTGTCTGACCCATCACCCTGCTCCCAGCTACCCGCTGCTGTGGCTCAGTGATCTGGAGCCTGCTGCTCTCTGATCCTCTCCCCAACCCAGCCCCAGCCTGAGCTGGCTTTGTCTCAAGGTTCCTGTCTGGTCACCAGGGCATCATTGTCAAATATAGCAAATATTTTATTTTTTAAAAAAATATAGTAAAAGTCATGATGTTATTAATTCCTATTGAAATACTCCCCATCCTTCAAGTGCATTTATCCTAACACTATTGCACCCTTCTGCAGCAGTTCTGAAAGTCTTCTTTCATGAGTGTCTTTAGTTGTGCTGTGATGGCTGACTTATTGTCCTGAACTGGTTCAAAATGTGGACTTTTCTGAGTCAGTCATTTTGATTTTGAAGAAGAGGCAGAAGTTGCACTGTGACAGACCCGGTGAATAGCGGATGAAGACTCAGCTCAATTTCTTTACGAGCCTGCTTTTCCAATGGTGCTGACATTCACCATATTTTTGATCACAGCTTGTCTTTATACTCTGAAAAGAAGACGTTGAGAACTGCTTCAGAAAGTGTCATGAACAGAGTGACAAGTGTGTTCAAAGCAAGATGGTGGGGGGGCGGGTTCAGGGAGATTTGTGGCAATATATTTTTACTCTAATAACTTTTATGTGAACACACACTGCATTCGCTGGTCAGCCCTTGTGTCCCTGCACTCCACATGTGGCATGATAACCATACGCTTCCTGGCTTAGCTCCTGCACAGACTGGCCTAACATAAAGACAACCTTACTTCAGTCAAGGAACACGTAAGAGCACGACCTGTGTGCATTGCCAGGTGCATGATGCTGGGGTTGCTATGCAGAAGTGGAACAGGTCTAGACCCGCTCTTCAAGACATAGATGCTGATCTATTGACTTATTTATAGAAATAAACTGTTAGAAATTGACAAAGGCCTCAAGAGAAGCATAGATCACATGCTATGGAAGCTTGAGGAAGGAAGCTGTGACTTTACTGGTGGGGCGGCATCAGGGGACGTGGTATATGTGTGAGTGGTCCCGACTGCTGGCTCAGTGTGATTGTATGGCTCCAACCCCAGCTCCAGCATTTATCTCCTAGCAAGTCTCCCTGACCTATCCTAGCCACAGGGTTCCATCTTTAAAATGGGAAAGAGTGATCAAAATAACATCTACTTCTGAAAATGCTATAAGAATTAAATGAAGTAATTTTAGTAACACCTCTGCTAGCCATTATGAAGATAAAATGGCCTTTCCACTGGGTCTTATGCACCAGAAAACTTCCAGATATACAAAACACGAAAGTTACGAAGGTGAGGTCTTTACTTCATAATCTCTCATCCTTCTTTCTCATGTTCTCTTCTCTCCAAATACCCATCTCCAGGAGCCCTCCCATCTGCCCCATGCCTTCTTTCCCTCTCCTTCTAGGGTCCTATGTAATGTTTCTCTTGCTCTTTCTAGACCTCATCCTCTGATCTTCCAATCTCTCCCCATCTGCAGTGCACTGAATAGGTATTCCCAGAATTCACATCCATCCGGCCACTTAGTGGAAATAGGGTCCTGCAGTTACTGACTGATTGAAGCCCTCAGGATGAACTCATCCTATATTTCCAATGGGCTCTACCTATAGTGACTGATGTTTTCATAGAAAGGGCACACAGTCCTGGAGAGAAAGTCTTGAAAAGATGGAAGAAGAAAGTGGAGTTGTGCTGCCTCAGACCAAGAAACGTCAAGAGCTCATAGGATCTGAAAGGTTATGAAAAGGAAAGATTCTCCTCTGGAGTCTTTGGGGGAATCACAGCCCTGCCCACACCTTGATAGGAAACCCCTGGCCTCCAGAATCATGCAAGACTAGATTCCTGTTGCTGTAGCACATGAAGTTAATGGCAACATTTTATAGCAGCTCAGGGCTCCACCATTTCATCAGAAGGAATACTCCCAGATCTTCTCAGACACCTCACTGTGCTCCTACCACTTGCCTGTGGAGCATCTTTCAGAGGCTGCATGACCTCTGGAATGAAGGGGAAAACCCCAAGACCTGCCCCTGAGTCTCCCAGGACCACTCGCTATCACCTTGGCTGGGCCCTGTCTCAGGTTTGTGTGCCTTTCCCCAACACAGGCACTCGTGGCTGACTTCATCTTTCAAACCAATAATACTAAGGAGCCCTGACTGTGTGATGAACAGAGCTTAAGCAACCATTCTTCTTAATTCCTTATTGCTCTTTAATGGGCAAGTATTTCTATTAAACTTTCTCTTGAGCAACAAATCATCTCTAATATTCTATAAAATGCAATCTGAAGTGTAATGGAGAATAAATAAAACAGTTGTGGTGAAAGGTTATATATGTATTACTATAAAGAATAACCTGAGGCTAGTTACTTTATGAAGAAAGCGGATTTTTACATATTAATAATTTAAAGTTTATTTTTTCCCTACTTAAAAATGAATGCAAAGAAATGGCAAATAAAAACGATATGACAGATTGAGTGAGTAGAAAAATGTTTTCTATTTTTTCCTGTTTTTTGTTTGTTTCTGATCTTCCTCATTTTTTCCCTTTTGTTTTTATGAGAATATGTTTGCAACACATAATTAACGTGGCAATTATGGGGAATGGGTGTGCTCACCACATTCCTGACCCCTGCCACTCCCTCTTTCCCTCGTTTAGCTCACTGCGCTAGCTCAGCTGTGGTGAGGACACCATGGTGCACTGTGCTTTGGTCACAGTGTGTGCAAAAGGCAGATCAGGGAAGCCAGCGAGATGCAGAGAGGACCTGGTCTTGCTCCTTCATAACAACGTTGGCACAGAACTAACAGGGTCCCAGGAGAGCTGCCTCAGTTTCTCTGAGCTCGAGGCCTCACACGAGCCGACGACTGTGCACCAGGCCCACCTCTCCACACTGCTGCATGAGAGATTGGGTTTCCAGCCCCTGAAAGACACATGCTAGGCCACGTCCAAGCCACAGCCAGAAGCCTTGGTTGATAAGGTGACTATTGTTCATCTTTTCTAAAAATATCCACAGTAACAGAACGGGCTCAGGACCAGCCTTCGCTCACCCATCTCCACTCTGCAGCAAGGTGGGGTGCTTTCTCTAGATACAGGGAACCACTATGTGTTGGGGAGGCTTCTAGCTCACCATTTGCCACTTAAGTCATCTTGTGCCCTGTCATCACCTTCACCATGTCCCATTCATCCCTGTGACTCAGCCATCCCAACTTGCTTGAACCATTAATCACTGATTAAATAACTGAATGAGTGAGTGAATGAATAAGAAAGGAGTAAGAAGGAAAGTCTTCTAAAAATCTGATTGAGAACTCAAATCTTGACACATGCCAATGGCCCAAAACATGGTTTCCGTATCTCTGGCATGACTGATGGACATAGGGGACAACACGGAAGCTATTTCTGCTGGGGACATAGTCTCTCAACGTCATTAGCCTGAATATAAACCTGACCACATGTTTTCCTAACTACTTGCATGATCAATCGGAAAGGAAACCATCACCAAAATTGTAAAAAGATTAAAGTAGGTTTATAACACCTGTGTGTGGAGAAAAACCTGAAATACATGGAAATACTAAATGGAATAATTGCGGCATTTTTAAAAGCACAAAGAACAAAGATAAAATCCCTCTCATAATCTCAAAATAGGTAAAATTCACAGAATAAGCATTCTACACCTTTGTGGCTACCTTATTGAGTCATTATGAATAATCTTTGATGATGTTAGGACATGTTTTAATAACACTCAGACCCTCTAAACTCCATTTTCCCTTCAATGTTACCTAATTTTCTAATCTATGTATTTCATGCACAGGGTACTAAAATTAGAAATGTCATGTTTGTGACTACTAATGTACATTAGAAATGTCCAACTGTGGAAACACAAGACTTTGAAAGCATAAGTGGGGAAAAAATTGCACATACAATAAACATTGTGGACATTTAATCATTGTACCTTTGAAATGCATGCCAGTGGGAAACTAGAATACTTTTAATGCTCATTATTTCTTTGTTTTCATTTTTGAGGGGTGGGACACTCTCACCTTCAAAACTGAGCTTCAAGTCAGAATAACTTCCAGTGTTTCTCCCAAGTGCAGACTCTGGAGGCCAGCGAGATAGCTCAGTAGAATAAGCACTTGCCTGGCAAGCGCAAGGGCCTGAGTTCAATACCTGATTCCACAAAACAAAACAAAACTAGGTGCAGACTCTGGAGCAAGTGGGCAGTTACCAGTAAAGATAAGAGTTTATTCTTAGCACTTAGAGAGAAGTGCTAAGACTTAGCACTTAGACATCACCCTCTGCCTCCAACCATGGCCCCCCTTAGGGACCCTGACAGAACAGGACCAACACCCTGAGTTGCACCCCACCTGCATGTGCACTGGGCTGGCATCATCTCTGACTCTGGAGGAGGAGTCTGTGCTCAAGCCAGGTCCCAGCACCCTGACTGCACACCTGCTGTGGTCCATGGGCTGGGCTAGGGCTGTTGGTGCCCAGTAAGAGATGAGGCAGGTACAAGGCCACCATTGCAGGATGCCCATGAGAGCCAGGATACACAGTGCAGGTGCACAGGGTGGGCACTGGACAACCAAATCCACCCTCAACCTCAGCCAGAGGATACTGGCACCCTCCTGATTCCAGCCTTGGCATCTCGCCCAGGGCTCCCATTGGCCCCTTCAGCTCGATTTGAACAGAACTGAAACATGTATCAGTGTTTGGAAATGTACTCTAAGGCTTTATGTTCATTGCTTTCTATTAGATGGTTTGAATTTTAAATAATTATGAAATAAACAAACAGTACACAATATCAATGTCTGAACATTTCCCACTTCCTTCCTGGTATCTGTCTGTCTCCTACCCAGACACTGAGATGCATCACTATGGCCAGCTCTGACTTCACCCTGTTCCTCCCTCACTCCCCAGCCAGGCCTCAGTTTCCTTTTACACTCTTCCATTTATCACCTCCTCATCTCCACTGGCTCCCCTGGAGCCTGGGCCACCACTTGCTCCCTCCTCTGCATCCTAGGCCTTTTTCATGTCAAGCCTGCCACTCAAGGTGTGTCAGTCAACTTTCCAGTCACTGGGACAAAATACCCAACACCCCAGACTCCGTCTCAGAGGTCTCAGTTCATGCTTTGTCGGCAGCTTCAAGGCAGAAGAGGCAGGTGGGAAGGCCTGGCCAAGGACAGCCGCTCATCTCATGGCAGCAGGAAACAAGGGACAACAGTACAGCTCTCATGCCACAGCCCAGTGACTAGCTCTAACCAGACTTTCCAAACAGCTCATTCAGCTTTGGAGTCATCAGTAGATCGTTCTGCTGATGAGTATAAAATTCCTGGGATCAGTGACCTTCCAAAAGCCCCACTTCTAGATATATGGGAGTTTGGGTGGACACTCGAGACCTACACCACAACACAGGCCATTCTGTCTTTTTATCACAAGAACACCCTCACTCCCCATCCCCAGCTCTTCTTCACAGATGTATTCAACTGTTGGTTTCTCCTGGAGTATCCTTAGACTCTGCTTGTCCAAAGCCATCCATGAAATATGAGGACCTGGACAGGAATTGAGTGCAGACTCTTCCTTCTAGAATTAGAAAGACAATGCCCAGCCTGCAGTGGGCTGCTAGAGGACCCATGTCTTAGAGATTCAGCCTAAGATGTGGTGGCCTTTGCTGGCAACATACCAGGCATCAAGTGAACACATAAGATTAATAGAGTCAAATTGCAGGCATTTAGGGGACTCGGTTAAGCAGAGCTGGGGCAACTGCTTCCGAGATGGCCTCTATGGGGCACTGATCCTGGATTCTGACCATTGATAAGAACTTCAGGAGACCATGGGAGCATGGTTCCTGAGTTACTCAGAGCAAACTTTATGGGTGGCTGGTCCACAGTCCAGGAATGAGCCTGGACCTTTAAATGGCAGGTCAGGTAGTCCAGCTGCAGTTGGTTGAGGAGACTGAAGCAGAGCTGGCTTCCACTCCCACTGCTCAAAGGACACCTTCCTTGGTAGAGCGGGATGGCAGTAGGCAAAGAAACAGCACTCAGTCGATGCACACAGGGTGCGTGTGCTCCTGTGCTTGCACACACCCACCAGTCAAGGTCTCCAAGGATAGGCTACAAAACCGAAAAGATGTGTGGAGAGATGAGCCATGACTGCCACCCCAGACTCATGGTCTGGTGGCTTCTTGACTTTTCTTTTAATGGAGTTTGCATTCCTTTCTTCCAGTAGTTGGGTGGTAGAGGGAAACTTCTGGAAACAAGGCTGGTTTGGGACTTTCTTGCCTTGCAAAGAACACTCTGAGACTGTTCCCCAGCTCCTTTGTGTCCTGTCAGTCCTCTGTTTTCCACCTTGATGGGTCAGAGGATGCTGTTCTTTCTGTTAATGAACTCAACAGTCATGGGGACCAATATAGGCCTTGGGGTCAACAGAAAGGGACTCTTCTGCCTACTGCTCATGTGGCCTTGGGCAAGTCCCTGAACATCTCTAAAACTCATTTTTTCCAATTATAAAACAGCAATAACAAAAGCTGCCCATTGGTAGAGCTGCTGAGAGAATTAGCTGAGACAATGCTTGTCAAGTCAGAACGATGCCTGTCACAGGACACGAGTTCCATAAATCAGAACTGCTATTTTTAGCTGCTATATTATGTTCATGTGGGAGCTTTGCTTATGGGGACCACTTGTGCAGTAGAAGACAAAAATAGTCAGCAGTGACTGCCATAGCATGAACGGTGACCTCCTAATGACGGGTCTGTGTCTTAATCCATAGGAACTGTGAAGGTGACCTTATCAGGAAAAAGAATATATATGTAATTAAGAGCGGTAGGATATTAAAATTCCCAGCACTCTAGGAGGATGAAGCAAGAGGATCACAATTTTTTTCTTTTTTATATTTTCTAACAGTGCTTGCTGGTTCTATAGGCTGGTGGATTTTATTCTGGCAGATTTGGACACTCGCATAACATACTTTGCTCACTGCCCCCACATCGCCTCCTGGTTGAAATTTGGAGACAAATTTGGGCTACCTAGTGACTCAGTGAAACGTCATCTCAAAATAAATAAAGAAAGAAATCTTAAGACAAGATGGTCAGGCTGGGGTGATAGTTCTGTGGTCTAAGCACCTGCCTGGTAAGTGCAAAGACCCAGGTTTGATCCTCAGTACTGCATGCCAGGCTGGCCTTGAGCTAAAACTGGGCATGGTGGCATATACCTGTAATTCCAGCACTGGGGAGGCTGACATAAGAGGTTCACCATGAGTCCAAGCTGCATAGTGAGACCCTGTACCAAATAAATGAATAAATAAATAAGCAAATATTTTTTAAAAAAATAAGATGAGATGATCATTCTGACATCCTGAACTACCCCTGTGGACCCTTAATTCTTATAGGAGTCTCTGAGGAAGAGGCAGAGAGGAGGTGATGATGTGACCATGGAGACAAGGGACCATGGACTACTGTGGACCACTGTGGCCACCAGTCATTGAATGCCTGGGGTCATGAGAAGTTGGAAGACCCTGGAGTTGATTTTTCCCAAGGCTTTTTGGAGTATGGTTCTGCCCACATCTTACTTTTGCATCTTTGGCCCCCAGAGCTGTGAAGAATAATGTCTCCATTATTTAGACTACAAAGTTTGTGATCATTTGTTATTAAAGACCCCAGGAAACACATACAATGCCAAATATGCTTTTAAAAAAAGCCTCGTCTCTTTTAATTCCTTACAGAATACAATGAAAGAAAGAGAAGCAGTCATCAGAACCCTAAGGGACACACATTAATTAATGTTCATGGAAAAGGAGACCCAGTTGCTAATAGCATTTCGTTATTGCAGATGATTTCTTCCCTTCCATCAGTTATGAGCAAAGGGAAATCACGGGGCAAGTGGGAGATGCTGCCATCACATTTGCATATTCAATGAAGACAAATGGGCATCAAAAGAGCAGACAGATGAGGAACACCCGTGTCCCTGCAAAATGGATCCCATGGCATTCTGGGCTCAGAGAACACACAAGTACACCTCGATACAACAAGCAGGACTCACACACAGGTGAACAAAAGGGATTTGTGGAAGAAGGGAAATAAGAGCATGAGCTTAATTAGGCAGGAGCAGCAGAATCACGAGGCTTATCACAGAGCTTAGAAGCCATCCAGTTTGCCCTCTGAGATCACGGATGTCGTGATCACCTCCACCACCACAGGGATGACTATTAACAGTCTCAGTTTGAATATTTCCAGGAACAGGGAGTTTGCTACCTCACAAGGCTTTGTTACCTAAAAGCTTTGTTTGAAATGTCTTCCTTAAGGCAAGCAGAAACATCTGTTCCTGTGTTATATATCCACTGGTGCTGGTTCTCATTTAGGAGCTGGGCATATTCTCAGGCCAAGTTTAAAATACCTCCCATATGAATGTCATTAAACAGAACAATGAAACAATAATTGTGTCTATAACAGCAAACAAACATAATCTCTAAAATCTTATGAGGGAAGCCAATAACTAACTGATATTTTTCTCTGGAAATGGTGGCAGTAGTTGAGATTTGTTTGTTGCCCTTCATTCCCACCTCTGGATCTGTCTGAGACAGGCACCCTGCTCTGGGTCCTCAACTTCCAAAGGAATAAAGTCTCCTATGGGCACCCTGCCTCACCCGTGGAGCCCAGGATCTCACACCTGGAGCCCATAAAGTCTCAAGGAAGCTGATGGCTTAGGAGAAATAAACCACAGAAACAGAGAGGTGATATGGTGGCACCCAGCTA